>MU185299.1:14098-117189 GCA_016904865.1 Pissodes strobi | reverse complement strand
TCGAGCGCCATAGGATCTACCTTTAGTGTGTGTGCCACTGCCATAAACAAAAAAAAGACTCAGTTCCATAACTGGGAATTCCACTGTCTTCGTCAGGTGAGTTGCTCTTGATTTGTTTTCATATCCTGACCATTTTGTAATTCGAGGTGGATATTGGCTAATGTTTCTTTAATTGTTCTTGCAGGAGCTTTGTCTCTTCCATCCCTTGAGGCAGTCTAGCTGATTACAGCGTTAACAGCTTTAAAAATTAAGAAGTTAAAAATATTAATTTGGTGTTTTGTCTTCTGTTTTCTTTATTTATAAATATTCCTTTCTTTGGATTTTAAGCAAAAATCTTGGATACGTTGATGTCTGAAGTCCAGATAAGCCAATGTATTTTTATATTTTCATTATAGCTTAATTATTAGCGCCTTTATAGTCAGGATTTAAACCTATTTCTATTTACTTGCATTATTAAGTAAGATACATTTCTCTATAAAAGGCAGAGTTCAAGACTTGTTTTTTCTTCTATACAATTGTTTTTTTTAGTACCTTAATTTAAGGCAAGTCTAACAATTTTCTTCTATTATCAGAACTGGGTATTTTAGTAACGAGCTAGAATACATCCTTTTCGATTTCACAAGTGTTCTAACATATTGTTACTACTACATTGCTAGTATATATTACGTCCGAGTGAACTCGGGAAGTGTTAACTGAACATGATCATATTTGGGTTATTTTGGTAACTGATTATTTAGTGTTTGATTTCATTCGCGTTGCTTGCTGTGCAGGTAATTATTAGTACTTATCGATTGTCTATCTTACTTATTACTTAACCATTTATTTTGCGTGCCGCAATAGGTAAACTTTTTTGCTAAAATTAGTTGGTTTCTCTATTAACTGACATAACAGAGAAGTCATTTTATATTGCAGTTAGCTGAAAATTCACTGAATAGTAATAGAACAAGTTCTCTCTTGCTATACGTCAGTGATAGACTGACTTGATCATTTAAGTTTATATTCTTCAATCATTATCCGGTATTACCCCAAGTAGCACCAAGTGCCGTAGATATCACAGCATAATTTTGTTTTATGTATTTGAATTGACTTGAAGTTAAATTATGAAACGAACGACGAACGACTCCTCCATATTTATCAATATATAAATCAATCTTTCTATTACCGTATCTGTTTGTTTCATTTATTATATTTTAATCTTAGTGTTTCAAAAGGAAACTAATTAGTAAGAATAATTGATTTGAATTAATGGTGCTGTTCTTAGTTGATTTAACTTCTGGTTTTATTATTTGTATTTTTTGTTGCGAAGCCTAAGCCAAAACTGGTTCCAAATTGCAACTTGGGTATTTTCTGACTTATGCCGTATACAAGTCGGTGGCGCCTTTAAAATTTAACCCTCCTACTCTCCGGCATTAGAGCTTAATTTGCACGCCTAGAAGGTTCTGGCCTATGCCTACTCATCTTTAATTGTAAGTCTTCTTAACATAATTTAATTTACTCTTAGCTTCTTCTAATCTGAAGTGAAAGTAAATAAATAAAATTAGAAGCTAATAAAGAGCATGGTAAGTTTTCATTCAGGACTCGGGATAACTATATTTAGGACTAGATATCCCTGTTTTCCAGCTTTTGAACATGTTTGTACGTGGCTAATAGAAATATCCGTATCAATAAAATACGGATATTGACAGTCTTTCCTTAAAGCTGCTAAAACTAACAACAGCAAGTATGCAGATCTGTCAATTGGGATAAATACCAGTAGCAAACTACATATTTACGCTTATCTAGAACTATTTCTGTATGCAATCATGACATCTTCAAAGTATTACCACCGTACTCGGTGGTATTACTACGATGATACCTTAATTTAACGTTATGTGTAGTAAAAACTTAGGTACTTAGTAATACGAAATAAGCCTTTGTCTCACAATTAGTCAAGAAATCGAGCCTTAAATTTTCTTAACTCACTCAGATGCGTCCTTCCATGTATAAAATATTTTTATATACAATGTTCTGTTTAATAATCTAGCCTAACGATTTCCGTAGGGGTTAGGTACAAATTCGCCAAGAAAACACATGCATTGAATTAAAATTAGAAGTAACAGTGCATTGCATTAATTATGCATACGTACAGCCTCTGTCTGCAGTCAAGCCCAGTCTAGGTTAAGAAGCGTCTCGACAACCGTTGAATAATTGCTATTAAAGTAGCTGTTAGCTCCCGTTTAATGCTTTAAATATTTCGAAAGGTTATTTGGGTGTAAATGTTGTTGATAAATTGCTTCCTTGTTGCAAGAATGCGAATGAGATAGTTGTGAATATATAGAATAGATTCCAGGTTGCAGAGCCGGACAGGACGTAGGAATAGGACACTAAAGGTTGATCTTTGTGGCCCTCAAAACTTGTATTAAATTGTAAGACACAAAATTTGATTGTTAGGGTGCAATAATTTTCATTTTTTTAAGCAGATGGATGTTTGTTTTGTATAATGTTACACTTCTGTATAAAATACTTTTTCGATTTCAATACGTTGGCTTCAAGTGTCGGGCATTACGTGGGCTGAGGTATGAGAATTCTGATTTCACTCCTAAATGAAATAAAAATTATAAAGCTTAAAACGTTTCCGGGAATACTACTGATGGCCAAACTTGGGCTTAGTAGAGTGGAGAAAATATCGCCATGTCTGAAAATTAAAATCTATGAAAAAGTAGGGACCTCTTGCCATATTTTTGTGGGGAAAAACCTAAGCCTGCTAATTTGTCACATGCTCACCACAGTAATAAGGATAACTCGTTCCGCTCGTTCGTAGCAGTCTGTTTTGGATGCTAATGCTAACCTTGCCACGGCCCCCATTATCGAAGACTTGCATTAGGAAACCCAAACTAACCCAATATTGAGTTATAAAAAATTCTTAATAATAAGATTCTGATATTCTGACGAGTCAATAACTATAAAACATTGACATTTTCCAAACAAAAGTAGCTTGCTAAGCAACCCCGCATTTATGATCTGTGGGACCGTAACCTACAAAAACCGCATTTCCAGCAATTATCCAATTAAAAAGTTAAACGATGACGCGACCAACCTATACAGCATTTAGAATTTGATGGTTCATGAGACGATAAAAACGAAATGAAGTGAACATCATTGAGTGTACTTTAATAGTATCAAACACAGAACTTTCAAGCATTCTAACTAAAATGATAGTGTAGATATGATCTGTATTATTGTATTGTGGAGGGTTCATGTCTGTCAGACAAATTGCTACCGTGTTTTCGTCATCTCAAATCTAGACTTTTTGAATAAGGGCTCATCGGCTCTGACCCATGGTGTAAATTGCTAATTTAGGGACCCTAACGAAACTGAAAAATCCAAAAGAAGTAGAAAATGTTCGACGTTTCAAGGAACAAATCTGCCCCCATTGTCAAGAACGAGGAATCTAACAGTGGTTAGTAAATGCAATTTAAACGGTAAAAAGCTGGTGCACTTTGTCAAGTTTTGAAATGACTTTTATAAAATGACATGAATAAGTCATAACGTTTAATTAGTGATTTGTTACGTGAGTGTGATATGGAGGCATTATTAGGTAAATAATTACTGTATTTTTGAGATGTTTTATATTTAAAATTAAATATTATGTTTTTTAGAAGAATTCAATGATTGTTGTTTAATTTTTATATGACTTATCGGGTTCAGTTTTAGCAAAGTCAACCAGGTGTTAAAATTAACAAAAACTGAAGCAATATGTTCATCTTTATTTTAATAATATTAAAGGACTTAATTAATTTTACGTTTTTTTGATAATAATTCCTTTGCTAAAATACTTGAAAACGAAATGAGCTCAGTTCGATACCAGTATCAGGGCGACAAATTAAAGAATCAAATTACAGCCAATTACAGTAAAAATAAATCAATTAATTTTCATAGCATTACCAAACTGCGTTTGGATAATGAAGAAAACAAGTATCTCTTAAGCAATTATGATAAGGGACAGAAATGGATACAATGCACGATAACATATAACCGACAGCTGATTATCGGTAAGTTTGATAAGCAAAGCTGGGTAATTCAGTAAACAAAAACAAAAAAAGTAATAAAGGTAATAAATACGATATAAAAAGCAAACGACCTACAGTCTTTTAGCAGTAAGTTCATTAAATGATAAATAACGATAATAGGTAGCTATAATATATGAAAGCAAACGACCTACTGTCGTTTAACAATAAGTTCATTAATCAAATTGATAAATAACGATAATAGTTACGATATATGTAAGCACACGACCTACCGTCGTTTAACGGAAAATTCATCAAACCAAACGGTAAATAACGGTAATAGGGATTATAAAAGGTCATTAATTAAAAAAAGTAGATCTTACTTGTATCTAGTACATTTGCAGACATGGAATCCACCGGCGGTTCCTGCGAAGCTACATCTTCACCATGTGGTCGCATTACCTCGACAAAAGGCCTCCTATCCGGCTAAATGAACTCTCTAGGTCGGCATAGAAAAGGCCGCTGACGGACGTTCGGCCCCAAAGAAGGAAATTCTGCCCCACATAAGGATGTTCGTCTCAAGGAAGGTCCCTAATTAAATTATAAATAATTTTTTCTATTCAATATAGGCACACAATTTTTTTTTGTAGAAAGGGTAATCACTCTAGACGTTAAACATCTTTATCAGTATCAGACCATATGGCCGATAATTTCAGAAACTACACCTGTCAGTATGTTTACAATAAATTTCACTACAAAATCAGACGGTAATTAAGTCTGATGTTCAAAAATAACAACAAATTTCAGGTATTGTAAGCCGGTTACCTCTTAGATGCATGAGCGTGTAGGAGAGAAGGCGTATGAATTCCCCCAAAAAAGAATATATATACCACATCTGTCAAGAGGGCGCTCAAAACGGTCATCCTTCGAGCGACTCTAAATAGCATTCCTTGATACTGGTGGATTGTACTTGGAAGTAAGGTACCGAGAGTATCGACAACACAAATCGACCAGTAAAATCGCACTACCGGATTTTGTAACATTTACAACATTACAAGGTTAGTAACATTCTCTAATTTATTTCTTACAATATTTAAAGTTTTATCAACAGGCACGTTTGCAAAAAGAATAACAACATCGAAACTTACCAGGGTGTTGCTAGGATTTAAATAAAGCTGTGATAAATTTTTTAGCTTTTTTTGTGAATTTCTTATATATTAGTTTCTGTATTTTTGGTACTCCATAAAGGTGCTAGTTTTAGTACATCTGGAAGGCATCCTGCAGAAAGTTGCATATTAATAATGTAATGTGGTGATATTTTGAACTACTTAAAAACATAAACCTACTAATTAAATATCACCCTGTCCTAAGTTTGAACTTGAACTTGAAAAATGTTATATAAACATTCACAGTTAATTGTAAACAACTAGAGCGTTCGACGGGAGCGATTTTAATTCTTAACGTTACCGCCATCAGCATTTTGTAGCACATAAATACGCAGCCAAACGCCAAATTTATCAGACTTTCGGGTCTCTCTCAACACCGCTCAATTAGCTGTATATAGCACACAGGTGCGTACACTTCTAGTTGTTCTATCCCACAACCTCAATATCTGTAAACACCTGGACATATGTCCAGGGTGATCAGGTCCCTACCTAACCTGGATGTACGTGTGCACAGGTGCACGGCACCTGGGGGATTCTAAAAAGCAGTGAGAGTCGAATCTACGAGTGAAGTATCAAAATTTCCAGTAAGGGGAATTTTTGGGGATTTTTTAAAAATAGTGCAGGTGCCTTAGAAATCTGTGACAAACTTAAATTAGAAACGCTAAAAGACTTACCATATAAATATCAAAACAAATACATAAATAAACGACAACCCAGCTCACATAAACTTTATTAATAAAACAGTGACCAAGGGCCTAGAAACTTAATTTATCTATAAACATAAGCACGCATTTATTAATATACAGTCTAACCATTGTTAAGTTTGTTTGTAAATAAACTTGTTATTGTTTTTATCAACGTGTATCCTTTATCATCTCTTCTCAATCTGACGTAGTGCGATCCCAAATCTGGGCTACTCTCCTGCACGCTAAGTAAGGCGTGGTGTCACAAGTAAAAAATACAGTTCGTGACAATATAATAGATGCCATTTCCTTCCGCCACTTCCTGTGGATTTCTTATTTTTGAAGTCCTTTATACAATTTTGGATATCTTGTGAAGTTGTTGTTTGTAAATAGATAGAGGAGGAAGGACTTTTGTGTTTATTGATGTGGAATCCAGGTTTATTATGTGCTGACAATTATTTACCAGACTAATTTAATAAGTATTGATTAAATTTGTTAAGAATCTACAGGCTATCTTTATATTCTTTGGAAAAATGGTCAAACATTGATTCCGATTTTTTATTCACAAGGTTCCATGTGGTCTTATTTTTATTCTCAGCTACTTTATATATAATACGTTTGACAGTTTCTTTGCTTCTTTTATAACTTTTTTCGGAATATTACATCTAAAGAATTCTGCATCTACATGTCTCATTTGTCTGCGCTGATAAAGATTTCTTTTTATTTTACATGATACTCTAATTGCTGGTGTTATCCAAGAGTCTGTTCTTTTATTTATGCTTTCTTTTTTTACGATAAACCCTTGTTTCATTGTTAATAGTAAAAATATTTAGAAATTCTTATAGGCAGTATTGATATCACGTGTGTCATATACTGAAACCCAGCTGGTCTGTTCCATGTCATGCCTAAAAGAGAAATTTTAGTTTTTAAAAAGATTTCTTTTTTTGTGTAATGACTGCCCTGTGTTGCCAAGCTCAAAACAAAGCAGTTGGGGCTGTGATCTGACAGGAAAGTATCTATTACACTCACTTCATGGTTTAACTGTAAGTTTCAAATATATTATCAATTTAAGAGGAAGAATTTCGTGTTGCTTAAAAAACTGTCTGTTGATAGTTATAGGTTTTAACTATATCTATAAAGGCTTTTGTTTTATCGTTTTGTTTGAAAAAGTTAAGATTAAAATTATATCATATTTTACAAACTTGCTTACTAAATAATCCAAAATTTTTTCAGATTTTTGCATAAAAAATTCAAGTACACCAGTTCCTCTTCTGTATACACACAACACAGTTACTTTTAACTTATTATCTACAACACATGCGCATTTACACATCCCCTCTACACTCATTTTATTGAGTTCTTCTATTTCTTGAAAGTTCAGGTAGTCTTTAATGTAGATACACGTTCTTCCATGTTCCATTTCATTTCTTGCAAAATGTGACGTTAGTTCATATCCTTCAATTTTAATACAGACTATTTCTTCTTTTACGAGCCAGTGTTCACTAATACACAATATGTTTGGCATGCATACATGTTAAGTTGGTCACCAATGTCTTCTTACTAAGGCTTTGGATATTTTGAGGAAAGACACTAAAACAACTTCTACAGTGTAAGTTTTTAGGATATTCATCTTTCTTGTTCGTCAAGTTGAGAGGTTCATTAGTTTTTATAAAAAAATACCTCCCTCACTAATTGTCACTCATGTTGTTCAGGAAGTCCGTACGCTTCTTGAAGTGGAAGCCCCTATTTCCTTCATGCTGAGACCAAAATGAACTTTCATATAGTAAATATTTTCTTTCCACAGGAACTACTACTAAAAAGCTTGTTGAGCCGGTACTCTTCTGTAGGGATTTCTTTTATAGTCAGCTTTGTGGTTTCAAACTCACCCTTCCTACGAATAAAATTCATTATCACTTCCTCCGTGGCTGCGCGTTTGATTCTATTTATGTGTAGCCATACTCTTTGGTCTCCACCTTCAAAGATTTGTTCTCCTTCTCCAGTACCGAGGGTTTATGTCTGTTGTTTCTTCTTTCTTCTCGAGTGGGTTAAAGTTTATGGCAGATACAGCGGGCGCCACTAAATGTTTACTGTACGAAATTTAATAGAAATTCTATCTGTCTGAAAATCAGATAATAAAATTTAGAAAATTACCCTGTGAAAAAGTGTAAAAAATTAGAATGAGATTGAATTATAGCCTAAATACAGTTGCCAAAATAAACACCAGGAATACAAACAACCAGTTTATTAAAAAACATTACTTGGGTAGGACAATCTACTTTCTTAAAATTTAGAAGATTTTCTGATTAGGTACTGATGGTTAATATTATGCTAAAAAATTATGGAATATGACTTAAGCTGACCTATATACGCCACAAGTGGTAATTAATGTTCAAATTACAAATTATTAATTGCTATGTTCATTAAGTTTCATCTTGACAGTTTAACACTAAAAATTACAACAATCAAGTATCAATTAAACGATTTAGGCCTGGTACTCACTGCGATTAAACTTCAAATCAAAAAGTAGCACTAGTTATGACACTTTAGCAAGTCTCTGATCAATAACTTAACATTACTAATCACAAAAATCTCAATAAATTGCCTCCATGCTAATTAAAGAGAGGAAATATGTTTAAAAGAATATTTTAATATTACCCAGCTACTATTGCTTAAATATGTAACAATCTATATGTTGAAATTAGGGAATAAATATCCACTAAACTACGCTTAGCTTATTCCCTTGGCAGCTGGAATATAGAAGACTTCCAAAATGTCTTCAAAATGCTAAACTAAAAGGGATTTACTGAATAAAATATATAGAAAAACATACAGCCGCACCAGGTAAGGAAAATTGGGCTCAATTAACCGATATCAAGGCGAAACGTTCAATAATAAGGTTTAAATAAATAAGTTAAATTAAATTTCTGCCATCGGTTTTACAGATAGATATAATTAACTTAATATAAATGGCATAACCGCCCTAATTGTTCCATATAAATTTAGATAATACCAAGAGAGGAAACAGTAAAAGAATTATGGTATATTAGAGGACTCTCTCTTATTAAAATCACTAAATAAGTTCAGCGAACTAAAACTCGGTATCTCTGGAAGTAATATTTCCAGTAGGTGCTTCTCGGTAGATTATATTTAGTCTTTTCACTTGAAAAAACGAAACGATAAATCATGAACAAAGCTCAGATATTAGCCGTGCTGATTTATTATCAATTGAAATTGATCCTACCAGACTTGAGGATGTGTTTTGTCCTCGGTAATTGGAAGACCTAGGCAAGGTACCAGTCGGGATAACCAGGCTACACTAAACTCTCGGTCTGGTCCAAGCTGGAGAAGGCGGCTGGGCTCCTACTCAGATAAGGAAGGCTTCAAGCAAATGGGCAGTGGTCCCTCGGAAAGACCCTGGTGAAAAATGATATTCTTTATAGCCTTGTTACTTATAAGCACATACCTTTTAAAATAAAAGGGTTATCACACCGCTCTGCACACGATGTTTCACAACAGCATAGCCGGTACTCTAACAAAAGGTACGCGTTACTACGCTTTGTAATATTAACAAAAAATGCTATCTGGCAATCATCAACCAGCAGTTGAAAACTTAATTGCCATCAGGCAACTTCATGGACATGGAAGTCCGAACGAGAAGACCCGTTAATTTTAACTTCCCTCGATATATCCTATTTTCATGCGCATCTTCGGAAGGCGCCTGCTGTCAAACGGGTCGGAGTACTGAAATCCACTCGTAATAGTAATGTTGTGATAATCGATACCAGAATTTAACGGATACACAAAGAAAATTGCGATATAATATTCTGGTACAATTACAACGTTACAAATTTGTGTCAGACTCATTTCCATTTGTGATTTTATGCACTCTTTTAGCTAGCCGTGGATTTTGGAATTTGTTCCTTGTGGCGGTGTTGCCATATTTAATAGTGGTTGGTTTTCTTTGTTCGCCACCTCACCTCGATTTTGATGCGAGATCTTCATACCTGACTGATGGAGGTTTCGGATTGCCTCGCATAATAATCCATTATTTTGTTTTAAAGTGTTGTTTTTGTCTGCCAGTGCATTTTTACGGTACTCAATTTCTAGGGAAGTTTCCTCCATTTCCACTTTTTGAACAGCGATCATTGTATTTACATTTTCGGCACTGATCGTAATGGTCACCGCCGTCGGTGCACAGCACTCGATTTTTGCTTTATCGATTACTCTTTTTATCTTGCTCATCCATTTTAAGCAACTATTACGATAAATTGAGTAGCAGTTATTCCACTACACAGCGAAAATGTGCTGACGTGCTAAAGGAGTTTTCACTTAAAAAATAAAATATTAACGAGAATAGTCCATTTTCCACACAAATCAAAATATTTGATCTGAAGTAAAAATTATGATTTCATTAAACAGTACTTATCCTCTCATCCGATTTTATTTCGAAATTATAATCTGCGAGTCTAGGCTTTTAAAATTCCTCTTTGATTGCAACAAGACAAGAAGCTCCAGATCTATTTTAAATGTGCAACCAAATCAAGGTGGTTAAACTCGCCTGCACTTCCAAGGCCGTCGTGAAAAAGCCGGCCCCAAGTGCGACTCTTGCAGCTCAGTGTGGTCGCCACGGAGAAGTTGTCTAGGTATCGACCGGGCGAACGCAACGGCGCGTATTTCGCACTTGGTGTCGTTTTTGCGAAGGCGAAGATTATGGCAATTCTGATTTTATAATGACTCGTTCGAATGCGGACTTGTAGTATTGTTTAAGCAGTTACACGGCATTCGGCTTTACCGCGGTAGTTTGGGTTAAGCGCGATATTTACAATATGTTTTTGTTTTTATTATGGATCGTGTAAACAAAGAATGGACTTGACCGGAACTGCATACTCTGTTGGTGGTGTGTGATTCATAAAAGGATTGTTGTTATTGTTTTATTTTAGCGGAGTTTGTTACTTTTGCTCTAAGTGTATGGGGATCAAGTAGGCCAAACAGCGTCGGTAGTCCATAATTTTAAAGTTATTTTGATTCCATTGAATTAAATGAATAATTGAATTTTAACACATTCAGATAGTCCATTCTATATGATTCCAGCTTTTGCACGTAATGTCAAATTCATTATTTTAATGACAATGACCTAGTGAGCGAGAGAGCCACTATGATGAAGCGCCAAATTGTCGGACAAAAAAACGTTTAAAACTTAACAAGCTCACAACAATAATAATACAAAATTATTTATTGACACGTTGCTTGCACCAGAAGCCAATAAAAATCTCATATAATGTTGCAAATAAAAATAATAGAATATAATAGTGGAAATTGGATGTGGCTAGGGCAAAACACATAATTAAATATCAAATATTAATAAATAATATATATTTTTTTTAAATCACAATAAAGGAGTAAAAGAAATAAGTGACTAATAATAATATATAGCTTTTCAATCAGCTAGGTGCCATGCAAACTAGTTTTTGATTATTACTTTTTTATTGGTATAATAGTTTATTATATGTATATACATGTTTATATATTAATGAGTTTAACACTTATTATAATATTATTCATTAAAAAATTAAAAATTACATATTCTCATACCCGCAACTTTAGAAGATTGTGAAATAAATAGTACACCAAACACTTACTAGAAGGTAAAAAAATTAACTTTTTAAATGGAATATCTGATATTTTTCTTAATTAAATAAAGAGTAAAGGCCGTGTGTCTGTACGAAACATACTAAATGAAACACTTTTTGTATTCCATGCAAAACTTTTAATCTAAAAAGGACTTCCTATAAGAACGTAACAGAGCGCTTTCGGTCTAAGCTATTATCAGTGTTACTTGTCAGTGGCAATAGTGGCATCGAAGAACATATCAAACCAAGAGAGACAAACAACACCTATAGGCAAAGGTCACATCATAATTTCACAAGTTACAGGGCCTGTCGTTTCACCCAAAAACCAGTCCTCATTTTTATTTGAAAATAAAATTATATGAATCCTTTTTTAGAAATGTGACTTGTATCTTGTGATGTGATCACTCTATATAGGTGTTGTTTATCTCTCTTCGTTTGATATATGTTCTTAGATTCCACTGACAAGTAACATTGATGATGGCTTAGACCGAAAGCGCTCTGTTACGCTCTTATAGGAATAAGTCTTTTTCGGATTAATGGTTTTGTATGGGATACACAAGGTGTTTCATTTAGTTTTTTTTTAATATTAGATAGATACTTTTTCCTAATTTCACATGTACAGGGTGACAGTTTGAAACATTAGATTGGCTATATTTTCTACACTAAAGAAGATATCAAAAATAAAAAATTACCATTTCTACAAAAACGTAGAAGAATAAAAATGATGTATTTTGTAGACCACCCTTGCCAACCCATGCAGCACTACCCTCTTTCACTTTAAAATCTTAAATGGCACTGCGCCACTTGTGACACCTCTCTGGAAAGCTAATCAAAAATAATTTTCAATGATATCAAAATTAATAAGATTTAAGTACGAAATGTTAGCGAAAATTTGATTTGACAGGGAAAATTAGAAAATAAACTTAAATGATGAAAAAGGATCCCAAGCCTAAGTTAAAACACTCTGCAGTGCTATAGTCTATTTGGAAATACTGCGAAGGTGTAAATTATTGTGCGATAGAATCTTAAAGTAAAAAAGTATACCGGAGGCCAAAACTGAATTGGTTATTTTATCGTAAAGCTACATAATTCGGTTTACTACATATATACAATTAGGCTCGACACACCCAAATATGGGCGAAACGCAGGTGTACACCATAAAATATACAATAGACTTCATTTACTTATGAAAGGAATACGAACTGTACAGATCTTTGAGCAGTAGTCAGTAGCGTCTCATTAACAACGCTGGAAATGTTTTCTAATATTAAAGGGGCTATTTTGTGGGTATAGAAATACATCGACATTAAGAAAGTATAGGTGTAATGATCTTTCTGAAACTAGACAAATAAACAGATGTATAATAATTATTCAAGATTTTAAAATATAGAAAATAATAATTATAAAAACTAAAATATATTCGATAATATATACAATAATACACACGATAGTACTACAATAATACGATAATACAAATAATATATTCAATTAAAAAGAAACTACAAATTGTCATCTGAACAATCGATCGGTTGAGTTGTCACTCTCACCCACATGTATAATAATTGGTTCTACTGTTTCATCAACCATATTGTCAAACTGCCACATTCGTTATTCCTCGTTTATTACATGCCCTACACCCTTTTGCCATTTATCTCCATCAACATGTTTGATAGCTTGGTGAAAGAGTACCTTAACATCCTTCATTTTGTAGGTAGTATTTCTGGTGGCAACAAAATTTTTTACTTGCGCCCAAACTAACTCTATGGGATTTAGCTCACAGTGGTAGGGCGGAAGTCGAAGTACGACAAATACCATGTTTTTTTGCCATTTCGTCGACCATATATCTAGTATATTTGTGCTTTTCCATGTTTGCTGTATTCAAAAGCTCCTTTTTGACCATGTCTTCTTCGAAATGGATTTTCCTTTTAAAAGGTGCCTGTTTTATGTCCGCTTTTCGCCAAGCACTTGTTGGTACTTTTTCTATTTTTCTAAAATAGTAGGTTGCATTATCAAGCGCTATAATAGATCCTGGGGGTATTAGATCTAACATTTGCTGAAAGTATTCTTCAAATACATCTGCATTGATGTCTTCATTATAATCATCAGTGTGTTTCGACTTAAATATTAACAGGTCCCCTTCTACGAACCCATTTACACTACCAATATGGACCACAATTAATCTTCTGCCTTTTCCAGATGGAGGTTTGATTCTTGTATACCAGCCCTCCAACGCAGCTTGTCGGAAACTTTTTATATTTTTGTCATGCCACATCTTGTTTACTGTATGACCTTCATTTACCCATGTTTCGTCCAAATAAAATATGTTTCGGTTTTCATTAAGATGGTCTTTTATCATCCTTAGGTACTTTCTTCTCCAGCAAATAATTTCATCTTTTTCTATTAAAAGTGATTTTTTGTTTTGTGTGTCCCATTCAAAATTAATTTCCTTCAATATTTTCCATAATTTATCTCTACTTATTTGAGAAAAATTTTCGTCGTTTTTGAGTGTGATATGAATTTTATCTAACGTAGGGATTTCCTTGTTTAAATATAACGAATGATTCCTCGTTTTTCATTTTCATCCATAACTATTTTTCTCCTTCCAGATGGTGTTTTTGGAGCCTTCATACAGCCACTTGTTGATTCACGTAAAATCTTATAATGTAGATGTTAGCCCGACTCCTGTCATTTGCGAACACATTTCAATAATTTTAACCACACCAGAACTAGGCTATTGATGTTTAAGCGTATTGTACACATTTAAAATAATTGTCTTCTCGTTAACTGATAAAGGACACTTGGAAATTCTCTTCACTGGGGAAAACTGAGAACTCATTTTTACAGTTTTCGGTATCAACCGGTCTCAATCGTCTTACAACAAATAGTAAACTTGAACCAGCTAAGGGCCAGAAATATCCAATAGGCACATCATAAATAACAATTCAGGTATGATCAGATACAAAATATGCAGGTGGATAAAATAAGTAGTTCAAGTAAATTATGATATTATATAATATGTAATATTTTGATTTTAATATTTTCATATTGATATTTTCGTACAGTGTTAGATTTTCAACATTTTAACATCTTGATTTAAGAAACGCCCATGGAAAGTCTGTTAAGATCCTATCGGACAATAATTTACAACTTTGCAGCATTTCCAAATAGCAATAACACAAATATTTGTTTTAGCTCTTTTTTAAGCTATATTATTAAGTGCTCAAAATGATTTTCATATTGTTCTAAACAAAAATAAGAATGGTTTTCAAATCACTCCATAACTTCCTGAAAAATATCTCTTGGAATCTTCGACCAGCAGCAGTTATCCTCTAACGCAATTCTTTCAGAGATGCTGGCTGGGTTTTGTAAACTAATGATTTATTGTAACCCAATAAAAAGAAGTCCATAGGAGTAAGGTAAGGTGATATTGGCGGTTACACAATTGTGCCTCTTTTGCCAATCCACTGATTTGGATGATTTTGGTCCATCAACTCTCTCGCCATAGCAGCATATAGTAGGGACGTACTTTCATGCTGGAAGTATAGAAGATCTTCCTTCGTTCAAATTTAGATTGCCTTGTAAATCTCTTTTTTTCAACCTCATGAATAATCCAGGGCTCTGAAGTTTGGTTGGCATGTTTATGCTGCTTGGCCGGTTAAATTTTCTTCAGTAAAAAAGAGCCTATGATATTGTATCCTAGTATGCCTACCCAAACATTGACTTTTTGAAGATATTGAGTATGTCCTGTAAAAAGATGAGTATTAACATCACTCCAATAGCGACACTTCTGTTTATTCACATGAATATTTAAGAAAAAAGAAGACTGAAGCAAATGTTTTTTTATAAATTCGGGTACTCATTGCCGTAATTTTCCCAGTCATTTCCAGAAAACTAAATTCTCTGTTCGGATCATCTCTGCCACGTTATTTCAAATTTGTTCATTTTGTAAATATAAAAAAATAGTCAATAGCCTCAACCTGATCTTCGTACAAAACTCTAGGTTTTTTTGTTACCAATGGATCTAGTTTCCTTAAATTTTGAAACCAAATCTCTTATGTAGACTTGGCTGCCGTTTTTGTTAGGATGGTTCTCATTAAAAATATTGAGCACTAAAATTATTTCTATTCGTTCTGCTTTAAAATACAGACGCAAGTGATGGCAACAACAAGTACGTTAAATTTTAAATGATTTAAAAATGCAAATTTTATTAAAGATTTTACAAACAAAGCAAAAAATAAGCATTTGTCTTACTGCAAAAAAATAGAAAATTTTGGTACCACAATAATGTTTTAATTTAGGCTTGGGATTCCTTTTCAAAATCTAGGATTATTTTCTAAATTTTCCTGCCAGATTTTGCAAAAACCAGTTCTGTCAATCTATTGCGAACATTTCGTACTTATACCTTATTAATTTCGGTATCGCAGAAAAATATTTTTGATAAGCTTTCCACAGATGTGTCACAAGTGAGGTAGTACCATTTAAGATTTTAAAGTGTAGAAAATATAGTTGTTGAAAGTTTTCAAATTATCACCCTGTATAGGAGTTTGTGGGATGATTTTCAACCCTCGTTTTCAAATTACATAGATTATATTTAATTTTAATTATTTTATCAAACTTATATGGTTATGGTTATATACTTAAGCAATGGATATTTTTTGATATCATAATGAATAATATTATTGTTGTCGTTAGTTGCTTTACCATCGAAAACCCTGAAGCCGAAAAATTAGAGTTTATTAAAGATATTAAATGCTTGGATTTTTTGGATCGTTTTTGAATGGTAGACATTTTGAGCGCTTATATATAAATAATTAAACTAAATATCCAATACTAAAATGACGAAATCTGCTCTTATTAGCGTTTGTTGAGTAGAAATCAGTGCCGTTATAAGGCAAATAAGTTTTTTTTTAATTTTCAATTTTCAAGCTTATTTTCCGATTTTCAAAAATGTGTAAAAAACCTTAAATTTGAGAAAATGAGAAAAATTTACTTTAATTCTGCTGCAGGTTATAACTGATCATTTATTTCAAATAAATGATAATATAAGTAATAAGATTATAACTGAAAATTATAACACATCTTTTTTAAACTTACTTAAATATATAAATATTGACGTATAGTTTTACATTCATTCTAAAATCACAAATAAATTAAAGTAAAATTTGAAATTAATTATCAACAACGAAATCAATAGTGCGTTTAAAAATATTACCGTCGGAAAGCTTGTAAAGTGCGATGTCTCGCGCTATGCCTAGTGCTATAAATTTTATTTTGAATGTATCCCTGCAAGAAGAAATTTACCAAACTAACCCAAACTAACACATTAGGTGTTCTTGTTGTTAAAGAAAAAATATTATCCAAAAAATGCCGGGCTAAGTGAGCATTATGAGTGACTACTTCATTTTGCTGAACATATCTCTCTCCAGTCATTTACTTCATCTCATGAAGTGCCGTGACCTTATGTTTGTCGTTCACGTTATGGTGTTTGTAATTCCTCTCCATTCTATCTGGATCGCATCTTATGCGTTGGTGTAATGGTTTAGTCCTGTGAAGTGCTTCACTTGGTCCAACCAGCGTTTGGGCGAGCGTCCCCGAGGTCTAATTCCTTCGACTTTTCCTTGGATTACAAGTTTTTCAAGATTGTCTGCTCACGTGTCCAAAATATTTGAGAGTTTTTCGTCTTACTATGCTTGACAGTCTATCTTTAACTTTTAGCTCTTCCAATATTGACGTATTCGTTCTATGAGCAGCCCAAGGAATTCTCTTCTCCAATCCGGCATCTCGAAACTACCCAGTTTAGCAATGTCGGAAGCCCTTAAGGTCCGTTCCTCAGCTCCATAAAGCGCAATTGGAAATACGAGAGTTTCGGCAAGTCTACGTTTTGTTGTTGGTGTTATATGCTTGTTTCTCCAAAGGTCATGGCGGTTTTGGCAAGAGCTATTCTTCTTTTGATCTCTATGGATGCGTTTCCCTCTTTATTTTTATGGGCTTCCAGATAAATCATTTCATCCACAATTTCTACATCGCGTATATCAGGCACTCCTTCTACCTTATTGGTACGGTCTATTACCATCAACTTTGTTTTTTGGCCATTTAGTTTCAAGCCAAAGTTCGCACTTTCTCTTTCTACTCTTTCAATGAGTTCAGACATTTCCTGTTCGTCCATTGCTATGAGTGTGGTGTCATCGGCGTAGCGCAGTTTATTTATTCTTCTACCGCCTATACTTATACCTCCTTTCCACCCCTTCAAGGCTTTCCTAATAATGTATTCTTCAGAAAATGTTGAATAATAAGGGTGACAGAATACAACCTTGCCTCACGCCTCGCTGTATGCTGAAGGGATGGGAGATTTTGTCGTCCAGTCTGACCACTGCAGTGCTATTTTCATATAGGTGTTTGAGTAAAAGGACTTAATGTTGAGGAGTTCCCATGTCTAAAAGAGTTTTCCAAAGTTTTTGCCAATTGACGCAGTCAAAAGTCTTGCTGTAATCGAGAAAACATACATATGTTGGCTTCCCAAATTCTCTTGTTTTCTTAATGATTTGTCTCACATTTAAGATTTGTTCTCTGACTCCTATGCCACTAAGGAAGCCAGCCTGTTCTTGTGGGATCTGCCATTCCAGAAAATATCTAAGACGTTGAAGTAAAATTCTTAGCATGATCTTGCTGGGATGTGAGAGAAGTGCAATGGTTCTATAGTCTATAGTTATTACATTTTTGACTGGACCCTTTCTTATGTAATGGGATGAAAGTAGATGTGCTCCAGTCATTTGGCCATTGACCTGTTTGCCATATGTTGTTACATATTTTCCATAAAAGATTAATACCGGTTGAATTAAGTTGTTTTAACATTCCTGCGCTTATGTTTTGTTGGCCTTTGCTTTTATTAATTTTTAGGTAGCGAATGGCTTGCTCTACCTCGCACCTCAAAATATCCGGCTTTCGTTCCACATCCCCAATGGAAGATAACTCCTTCAGTTCTTCTTCAGAGTCTTCGTTTCCGTAGAGATTTTTGCAGTACTGTTGCCATACTTCAAGGACTTCAACTATTTCAGTAATTACATTGCCATTTTCATTTTCTATTTTCCAAGTTTCTGGCTTAAATTCTCTGGTGATTTCTTTAATTCGTTGGAAAAAATCTCGTGTTTCACTAGTGTTATGAAGTCTTTCAATTTCTTGGCAATTTTTTTGGTAGTGTTGATTTTAATCCCGTCTACTCAGGCGTTGAATCTCTCTATTCAAGTTCTGGTATTCGACTTTCTGTTCTTCACTCTGTAAGCCAATTCGTCTAAGGATTTTTTGTCTCTGTGATTCTCTGTTCTTCTACTTCCTCTTTGGCCTAAATCATAGTTGCTTTGAAAGTGTGCCACATTGCTTCTGAATCTTTATAATCAGTGTAGTTTGGAATTTTTTCCAATTTTTCTTCTAGTTTTTGCTGAAACAGATGCATGTTTTCAGAATTCAGCAATGATGTTTCGCGAAATATTTATCTCTTCTTCAGGACAAACTACAATTTTTAAATTATTCTGTTAGTCTAAGTATCTTAAGATACCAGTTTTATAAGACCATATTTTTGCATGTAACTTAAGAGTATAAAATATCACTAAAGCAGAAGTACCTCATCATAAATCAATAGCACGAATTATTGGGAATAAGAACAGTACAAGTCCAGGACTTGTGTTCAATGCTACATGGTCAACTCTGACAGGTTTTAGTACTGTTCATCACAGCAGCTTCGAATTTAAAACAAAATTATTATGTCAGATGAATTAAACAAACATAATTTGTTAGAATTCCCTGGCTTTAATATTATACAACTTATGATGAAACTAAAGTACGCATCAATTGAAACGATACACCTTAAAAAAAACACCAACTTTGAAACGCTGCAACTCAGCCAAATATAGTTTAATTTGGACTCTTTGCGCCATTCCTAAAAGGGCGATTCTTTAGCTATAAACTGCTTGTAGAATGAAGTGAAAATATTGCACTCTGTCAATTATACAGGGTGTTGAAATAGTGAGTGCAAAAACCCTCATTTTTGACCAAGAATTTCTGCCCGGAGAGGAAGGTAATTTTGGATATTACTATACTTTCTTAAGTATTGGGCCTGTATCTCGGGACGTCTTTGCAAATTTGATGTTACCTTATATACCGGCGGAGGAATCGTCAATTTTTCAAATGTGTGAATTTTATGGCGTATTCGCGTGTTCTAGCGTGGCAATGCACATACGACTCTAAATGTCTTATTAGGGTTAACAGTTATTAGTATGCAGTGCTAATCTATCACCAAAACATTATTAAAATGTTGCTCAGCGTTATTTATACAGGGCGACAAAAAAAATGTTTTAAATCGGTTTTCGTCAAGCTTGTTATAGGAAAATTTTGTAAATAGAAACTGTTGTTTAAATTACAAGAGTGGCTCGTAAAACCGTTTTTGCAATTTTGAGGTTATGGTATTTCTATTTAAAAAAAAAAACTCGATAAACCGATACACCTAAAAATTGGCAAACCTTGAATAGTCAAAACTTCGTCAAATTAAAGCACAAAAAAAATGTGAAAAGATATTTTGTCAATTATATAGGGTGGTGAAAAAATAATGAGTGAAAAAATTATTTTTAATTTTCCACGTGCAAAACATTTTTAGGCACTTAGGTTATATTAATAAATTTGCTGATGCTTTTAAACAAGAATTTCCATTTACATCATCAACTCCTATAACAAGCTTGACGAAAACCGATTTAAAACACATTTTTTCTTGTCGCCCTGTATAAATAACGCTGAGCAACATTTTAATAGTGTTTTGGTGACGCTAACTGTTAACCCTAATATTAAATTTAGAGTCGTATGTACAATGCCAGACTAAAACACACGGAAACGCACACATAAAAATGCACACATTTTAAAAATTGACGATTTCTCCGCCGGTATATAAGGTAAGATCAAATTTGCAAAGACTTCCCGAGATATAGGCCCAATACTTCAGAAAGTATAGTAATATCCAAAATTACTTTCCTCACCGAGCAGAAATTCTTGGTCAAAAATGAAGGTTTTTGCACTCACTCTTTCAACACCCTGTATAATTGACAGCGTGAAATATTTTAACTTAATTTTACAAGCAGTTTATAGCTAAAGAATCGCCTTTTTAGGCATGGTGCAAAAAGTCCAAATTAAACTGTATTTGGCTGAGTTGCAGCGTTTAAAAGTTGATGTTTTTTTAAGGTGTATCGTTTCAATTGATGCGTACTTTATTTAAATTTGTTAATAGTGGGCAGCATTGATAGGTAGATAGATGCGGTGATATTAAGGATTTGCCTACTTATAATTCATAGGCTTATAATAATGGTTTATATGAAATAACCATAATTTTTAAAGTTGAGGAAGAGATATTTTCGTTTTAGGCAATTCTTAAGGTAGGATCCGAGAGCAACCGGTTTTGTGGTTTAGCGTTCCCAAAATAACCAAATAGTCGCGGTTTCTGCAAAACTAGTTAGTTCCGGACCATGGTTTCCTGAAATGTGCCTACTCTACTGACAAAATTATAACGGGTCACTAAGGTACGGTTGCGTGTGGTTTCACCTATCACTCGTCATTTACATGGAAGCCCTAATATTGTTTTATCATTTTTGTATGAAAAATAATGACAATGCTCTCTGTCTTTATTTTTAATCCTCGTTCTAGATTGAACTTGCGTATGCGCAGGACCAGAAGCTTTTCAAATGATTGTCAGAAACATGTCGATGGAGTTGTGTTTGCATTTACCGCAATTTTCATCCCGAAAATATCCAGCATTTTTAGTGTCCTTCTGTCAATAGCAGCGGTTAATCGTATGTCGGTAACTTTCGGACCACACCTTTAATTATGGTTCATGCCCCATGCAACCCAAACTAACCCAATTTAGCATTTTCTCCCGTTCCATTCGTCCAGTATGATGGAATTCATTTAGTTATTAAAATCACAGATATTTCTTATCGACTTTTTGTGTTTTCTCAGGGGAAATTTTATCTTATGACCCATTGAAACATCCACAGAATTTCCCAGTTCATTAACTTTTAACCTTTTTAGACGTTTAAGCAAAACATATAAAACTGAATTTATGGCTAAAGTTGCATTCGCTAAGAATGCTTAAGCTTTATGATATGCAGTTCTACTGAAAAAGTTAATCTCCTTATCTCCATGAACATAACTGTTCGAAAATTTATGTGGTCAATTCCGGTCATAAATCAACGCATATAAAAGAAAGTATTAACTACACAAAAGAAGTGTTAAATTTTAGGTTACGAAGGGATTTGTGCTTTACCAAGTGAAAAAAATTAATTTTGAAATAACTCTTCTGTGCTGTTTTGGAATAATTCAAGAAAGCCACCTTTATGGACGTTTTGACATAAATTTGAATGTCTTCCGATTAATATACACAATAATCAAAAGCAAAATATTTAGTAATTTAAACTCTGTACAGTTAAATGATTTTGTGTAGTAATTACATTAACAGGCTCAATGATGAACTAGTTCTGGTTTCTGATTGCAATGAATCTGCAAAATAATCAATATTTTTGCAGCAAAAAAAGTAATGGAGCAGCAAGATTAAAATAAACGATAATTTTTAAACATATTTTCGAAGTTCTCTAAAAGTGCCAAACTAACCAAACTGACCCAAAACTCTCATATTTAACATTTTTTTCTCATCTTTAAAAATAAAAGAGTTATGTTAAAATCCAAAATTAATATCACTGCTAATGCATAAGTCAGAACGAGCTGCTTGCGAGGCGTACAAATTAGACCCTAAGCTCAATATGTCGCGAAGTAGGGGCGGGTTATTTATATGAGGCGCCACAGAATTAAAGACGACTTAAGTAAGAAAGTCCCTAAGTTCTTTTGGCTTAAGCTTCGCACAGCGAAAAATAATTGAGCAATTTAAAGTAATATTCTCGAATAAAATAGATATCCGATGAAATAGAAAGTTGGGCTCAAAAATTTGTTAAGAAAGTTTAATAAAGTAATAAAAAAAACACGGCAATCAGAATGATTTGATTATCAAACCAAGGTAATGAGGAACTAATACTCTAAAAATGTATTAAAAAATTGAGCGAATCTTTTTGAAATGACATGAAGCTTAACAATTTATATGCGTTAAAAATATCCTCAAAATCCCTTTGGTTAGCTCCAGTAAGTATTGGTTTCTGAACTAATTTACCTGAATTCTTAGACGGACTACTTGAATTAATCGGTAACAAACTCTATGAGCAACAAAACCGATTCTTTCAAATACAAATCGTAAAGCAAATAAGATAATGGAAGCCGAGTGAAGAGTTGTATTGTCTGCTAATTCATTCGTTTATTTAATTGCGTTCAGAATTAATAATAGGCTTGCATTTTTGTTACACATGCTAAACAAAGAAATGTATGGTTGGTGGTGTGCAATTAATAGTAACACAATTGAAATTAAATGAAAGTTACAATGCAGGCAGGATATCCTATGCACGTAGGCTGCCAATATGGGCCTGTTGTGCGCCCACTTCTTAATTTTAACCTGGTAAACAAGCCCTTCATTGCAAAGGCTACTCAGTTCTTCCCCGGGTTTAATATACAGTTCGTAAAGTGTACCTGTCTTACTCTTGTCAACGCTGGGCACGTGGTAAATACATGAAACCCTATAATCATTTCCAGCAGGTGTATATGCCTGTTTAGATGGCAGTACCTTTTAGTTCTGTAACGAGCAGCATGTCTCCATAAAGCTTCTCGTCTGACCTGGAGATGGACCTACTATAAATAGCTTTTTCAGGTGGAAGGCCCCAGTTGCTTGTACTGCCTCTTTAGTTCTGAACTTCTCGTTTTATGCCCAGAGACTGCTCTGAAACCGCCTTCTGGCACTGCTTCAAAGTTAAATGGAATGAGGTACAGTTTTATGATTTGGTGCATAAATACACGAAGCACTTAAGAGAATTGATCAAGGTATTAAAGTTAACTGCAAATCGAACAATAGCATTAATACGCAGATGATACCGTACAGGTAATAGATTAGAGGGAATACAAACATTGATGAACAGGACTGTTTATGCCTTAATGCCAAAAAAATCAAGTACATGATAGTTGAAATCCGGCTCCTCCAGCAACGATGTTGTTCAAAACAACCAACGTTTCCTTGCATCCATTATCTACTTAAATGATGTCATTACTGTGTTGTAAAGATTTAGGTTTACCTTCTAAGGACGGGTAATGACACACTATATATATTCTGCTCTATGGCGTGGAAGCTGGCATCGTATCAGAAGCTATGGATAGAAAAATACAAACTCGACCATGTAACTAATGACATGGTCTTAATTAAGAAGAATGACTTCTCGATCGGAACTTTTGTACGTCTTGAACTTGGGAAACTTGAATAATTTGGATATATTATAAAAAATCAATCCAAATGTAAAGTTGAGAGTGGAGTTCTAGTAGAATAAAGATCTCCGAGCTTACCAATCTAAGTAAATGATTTGAAACCACATCTACCAAACTCTTCGAAATTACAACGAAAACCTGTCATTGGGACCGGATAAAGCAACAGCAGAATATAAAAATGTATTTTGAGTAAAAGTAAGCGAATTCCTTTTAATCTGACTACATATAATCCATGGAATATGATGATATTGTCGCAGATTCATATATCTAAATTTCGACAACTTGCTTTCATTGACTTTTAATCGCTTTTCTATATATTGTAGCATGCAGGCCTATTGTTTTATTTTCAGCTTTTGAAATGGTAGCACATTAGTCATCAAAAGATGTCACAAATCGTCAGGTTCGAGGATGGATGATGCGTTTTTTGTGAGGGAATTTATTTGACTGATCTGATGAGAATCAGGATCCCGCGGCAGTAACAAGATTCGAGCGGCCGTTCAAGAACAAGTCTTTAAAGTCCTCTTCCATGAAAGGCGTGGAAACTCAGGATGAAGACCTCATCAGAAAGAAGCAGTGAATATGTTGGTAGCAGAAGTATTCGGCCAAATACTAACATTCGGAATACTAAAATCTTCTCTCACGTATAGCAATCTTCCATTGATCAATGAAAACCATCTCAATATCTAGATAGCACGAGACAGCACGGGAAACCAAGCGAGGACCGGGACACACTGACTGGTATCGCATGAATCAAAATTGGAACGTCAGTTATCCGCTTGGACAAGAATGAAGAGGAACCAGAACCTTTCATTTGAATTATATAGCCAACTTCCAAGCATGTAATTTCAGACTGAGTTGATAGAAAATGATACAAGTACTGGGAATGTATTGATCTAAAATATTCTACAGAGGAACCGAGCTAATCTCAAACAATTATAAATTAAAGTCAGGTTATGGATTTAAATATCCAAAGGGCTTTGATATATTTTCAGGAGAAATGAGATGACATATTTTGATTTAGATTTTTGATTCAACACTTGACTTTTAATGATAGCTTGAGATTAGGTCCTTTTTAGAATATTTTTAAATCAATGACCAACTTTGATAAATGTTTTGAACAGAGCAAGATTTAGTGCTTGTCTTAGAATTGTATATCAATCCCTAAATTGAACAATTATTGGTAGATACCCAACTAATTTTTTAATAGTTAATTGAATCTTTAATTGGAATAAAGTATAAGTGATTTAAGCAGATATGAAAAGTTGAAAACCAAGTGGTTTCAGGGTTGCGCAGAAGAGAGTAGGTGTGATGATATAATATCCACTCCGGGACTAAATATCAATGCAACGATTAGAGTTTAGTTAACTTAAAGAAACAAAACCGAAAAATAAAAACACAGTTAACTGTTTGGGTAGATCAATGATTAAATTTCATAAAAAAGTTAAGTACCTGGGCCCAAAGCCTTAAAGGAACACATACCTAGAGAGGACCACTACATAAGTTATAGCAGCAGTTTGATCGTACCTATGGTTATTTGGTAAAACATGAGGACTAAACCCCAAAATTATTTAAGAGTCATAATATATTTATTGTTGTAAGGCCTTTAGTTTAGTATGCACTTGAGTGGCAGATTGAAAGTATAAAAAATGCAACACTCGGAAATCTGTACACAGGCTACACAGGCATTGCCTATCTATATGAATCAAACCGTGTTGTTGATAAACCTGAGCTCTTTACATCTGCATGGTGTAAATATAGTTGGAATTCCCAAATGACATCAAAAAGCTAACGGCCAAGTGAATTGGGACTGGAACTTTACTCATCTAAAAGTGGGCGCCCACACTTACTAAATCATGAACATCTTGCCCGTGAAGTGGAATATACTTAGATACCTAAAAATTTAGATGTAATCTGCTATGAAGGGAATAACGAAAGGAAGCTCTAAAAATTGATATGGAAAGAAAAAGGAAAAATTATAATAGAAGCGAGGACAGAAATTAAAAATCTGAAACAAAGAGAATGATAGTCGTCTTCAATACGATAAAAAATTAATGGTATTCTCGCATTGTATTTTGACTATCAGCTGAAAACTTGATGAAAACGTTCATGTTATACGACATCTGAGAAAAATTCATCCGAATTTTTTACGCATATCCCAAGAATGAGTTTGTTAATTATTTTTTTTACGTTCGGTTTCAAGGCTAAAAAGAATTTTAATACATTTTTAAAACATGATTTGTATACAGTGTTCAATAAATATAAAAAAGATATAAATAATGTCGGTTTACTGTATAAAAATAAAAATATTGTAACGAACCAGTTTTATTCATTCATCGACATGCCAAGAATTCACTTAAATTTGCATTCGTCATAATGTTGAGAAGTCTCGTTAGTGTCGATCCTAGTGAAATTATATCTATTTGTGGTGACTTCTACGGCACGGTAGAGTAAATACTCTCTAAAATTAAAGATCAATAATGGCTAGGATTATCTTTCATGTAGATTTTGTTTTGGTTCGAACAGCTGGTTCCTGATAGTAACGCGTACTAATTCTAAAATGTCGTGTCATGTTCGATGGTTTTGGCTGCGCGAGAACTAGGAAAACGTTCCTAGCATATTCTTTTGAATGAATGTCGGTTCGAATAGATATTTTCTTTCGGCTAGCTCGTCTAATTAATTAAAATAGGATTCGGTGTGTCAAAATCCTGTCCTATTATTTTCGAAATCAACTGGAAAAATTGTTGAGTTAGACATGTGACATGCGAGTCGTCTTTCGATTAGTCAGTCGAAATTCGTGAAGTGGGGAATTTGGAGGCAAATCCTTTGCCTTTTACGTTGGTTTCTCGATTTTTCACTAGCGTCACTCTACGTTGGTCTGCCGTTTGTAGCAGCAGTGGTTGGTGTCGCATGGAAATTTAATTGATTTTATCCTTTATGAGATTTTCCAACCGACCCATTTTTGGAGTTTCAGGCCTTTACCTAACCTTTGGTTAGTTGTTTGTTAGTGCTTGGAACTCACTCCCTAATGTGATTTTAGTACTGCCTTTGTCAGATTAGTCGACTTTGTTTTTTTTTAATGTCGTCCATTTTGAGAGAGGTTCCTATTTCCGTTTTAGTTTTCCTTACAGAGGCTTTTCTCGTCCACCTTTCAAGACAGCTTAGCGATTTCGGCGTTGAGCAGATAACAGGCTCTTCACAGGCAAAATATTGTTTTTATATTTTTTGTTCCCTGATTTTTCCTTGGTATATTATTTTAAGGGCGCTGATTGTAAATGCTCTTTGGTTATGAGTTATATGCGGAACCTTGAATACATTGATGTTTCACTGGTAAAAGATTTATTTTTCTGATTATTTTATTTAGTATTTTATGTTCTTTGCCTCGTGTTTTAAGCAAGGCTTTGAATACATTGATGTTTAACAGTTTTTTTCCCCGAGGAAGTTTCTTTCCTGTCTATGCGAGGAGCTCGGAGTCGTTCCGTCCTTCTTGAATTACTACCCTCCTACTTGGATCTAAGAAGTACCTTGCACTGAGAATGTTTTCTTCCTTCCTAGAATCCTGGATTCGCCCAACGGATCGGGCCGTGAAAGATTCAGTTTTTTTATAAATAAATATTTAATTATCGCTTAATTTATATCAGGTTAGTCAGCATCCCCATAAAGAAAGGACTGGTTTGACGAGGAATATAAAGGGCAGGTGCACAAAAGAAATCTTTCACGCCAAAAAATGATACAGAACCCCAGCGAACAGAAGTCGGAGAAATATCTATAAATAAGGACAAGAGCACAACTATAGGGAAAAAGAAAAGGCTACATGAAGAGAAAATTATGGAAGAACTAGAGTGCAGCAATGGAAAGAACCAATATAGAAATTTCTCTCAAAAAGTGAAAGGCATCAAAACCGGCTTTAAACCTAGAATTGGCACCATACTTAAGAACGATGCCGCGATGACGGAACTCTAGTTACAAATGAAGTTGAAGTAATCGAGACCTGGAAAAAATACTTTGACCATCTCCTAAATCTACCAACGACCAATGAAAGAAATGCTGCCACCTACCATACAGCAGAACCCCTTATAAAAGACCCAACGTTGGAAGAAGTTGCAAGAAGCATTTCTAAACTTAAACACTACAGAACACCGGGTAGCGACACCATACCAGCAGAGTGTCTTAAAAACGGAAAAGTCTTTCTTAATCATATTCATTCTCTGATTCTCCAAATATGGAAAGAAGAAAAAATAAGATACCATCTAAATGGAAAGAAAGTGTTATCGTCCCTCTGCATAAGAAAGGTGACAAAATGTACTGCTCTAACTATCGTGGTATTTCCCTGATAAATACTGGCTACAAGGGATTTTCACTGTTACTACTAAACTGAATCCCTACTTAGAACATCAAATAGGCGATTACCAGTGTGAATTCAGAAAGAACCGTTCCACTATAGATCAAATTTTTACAATTCGACAGATGATGGAGAAATGTTGGAAACACAATCAAAGTGGAATGCAATGTCAGAGCTTGGCATCCCTAACAAACTTATTAACTTAACAAAGGCTTGTGTGGAGGGGTCTACGAGTGCAGTGAGGATCGAAGGGAAACTTTCCACTTTCTTCACCATCAACAATGGTCTAAAGCAGGGGGATGCACTTTCGCCACTTCTCTTTGATGTAGCCCTAGAGAAAATTATACGAGCAGCTCAAACTCAAACTCTGCTTTTTAGAAACCAGGGCCCGACGCTGATACTAGCATGTGCAGATGACATAAATATAGTATGTAATACAACGGTAAGTGTAAAAGAAGACTTTTTTAAATTGGAAGACGCAGCAAAGAAAGTTGGGCTGGAAATTAAGGAAGCTAAAACCAAGTATATGACCCGCCCAGGGTTGTAAGAGCTACAGGGAGAGAGATAGAGGTTAGTCAGCCTGAACACTTGAGCCTTATTCTCTTTTTGTCTCTCGTTTTTAAGCTTTCGCAAAAATAATTGCTATTTTATCAATACCCCAATATTGAAGTAAAATTTACGTTAAAATAATTGATTAGCTTGTTTTTTTGTATATATAACTTTATTTCTATTACATACATTGTATTAAGTAAAATTCATTTATCCGTACCGGTCAGAGTTTCGAACCATTCGTTTGCCTTTGTTTTTTTTTAATTGAATTTCCCAACCGATAATTATTGATAATTGCATATTGTTCGTCTGACTTGCTGTGTAATAAGTATTAAGTAATATCGATTTGTTCTTATTATTATTATTATTATTATTTATTATTAACTTCCGGTTACATTATTCATTATTCTTTTTGGTGAATTTCTGGCCTCCACCGTTGAGTTTATTATTCACATTTTATTTTGTTGCGAAGCTTAAGCCAAAACGAGTTCCATATTTCAACTTGGGGATTTTCCGACTTGTGCCGACTGGTGCCGGTGGTGGCACCTTAAATAAATACCCCCTTCCCCCCTACTCTCCGATATTTGGGCTACCTCTCGAGCAAATAAGTTGAATTTATCCAATAGTTAACCCCATACAATAAAAAAGCAGGAAATGAATACGACATCCCACCAAAATCCATCAGATTTCCATACTCTAAATGGTATAAATATTTAAAAATTCTTCATTATTCCGTAGAAATCTGTAATTTATTTAGCGATACTCCGTAAATTGATAAACACGATGTTCACCCGTG
Source organism: Pissodes strobi (assembly GCA_016904865.1). Lineage (NCBI taxonomy): Eukaryota > Metazoa > Arthropoda > Insecta > Coleoptera > Curculionidae > Pissodes > Pissodes strobi. The sequence continues at coordinate 87,653 of MU185299.1, read as the reverse complement.
TCTTACTTAGATTGAATCAAAAAGTATACTTAGTCGTACTTGATCTATAAAAATATAAAGGAAAAATTGAAAAATACACATTTTATAATTATGAAATTATAAGAGAAACATAATTTCATGACTTCGATACTTACAGATACTGAATGGTAAATTCATTCATTCAGAATTCATCCTAAATATAAATTGTGTACTTCAACCATTAAGATTACTTGAATAACTCTTATTAAATTTGCTAAATTACAAAAGCAAAATAACATTCTAAATTAAATATATTTTGTAAATAAAAATAGTGGCAGAAATAAGGACATCACAGACATTCTCTATCAGTTCTGCTTGCTTCGACTAAAGTTTTAATTCGAATCAACCGCATAGTAATTTGCAAGTGTCAATTATGTCAAGTTGTGACTGTTCGCGGTTAGCCGGTGGTTAAGCAGGAAACGCTGTGCTGGAGGACCTACGTTACGTTTTAAACAATGTGGTGAGTTGTTTTGGCAACGAATCAATTTTTGTAATTGAAATTGGCGCCCGTTGCGCGAGTAATATTGACATTCGTGTGAAGTGATGTTTAGAGCAGTGCATATGAGAGTATTTCAGGTTTGGTCAATGATTCTCACATCTTAATCGACGAAGTCGCATTTTCTAGTATCATGCAGAATATGACTGAATAGAAGTTATCGAAAAAAATAAAATTCATTATGGCCATCATAAGAAAATATAAAGATACTGTTGGAAATCCAATAACAAAAGACAAACTCAAAAGGCAAAAATATTTATCCTAAAACATCATTATAATAAATAAAAGTTACGGTTAATTAATTACTGTCAAAGACAGGACTGGCAAATCCATTCATATTTAGTTGAATAACAGATAATTAACATAAATAATGCCAATAAAATCTGAAATACCCTTGTAGGTAGGCTCGGCACGTAGGTCAAGACATCGAGCAAGACTCTTTGTGATTTTGCATTTAAATTAAAGTTGCAGTGACTTGGTTAGTTTTTGTGCGTGATTTCAAGAAAGCGGAAAAGATGATGATCACAAGGTTTACCTCGATACTCATGCAATCTGCCGGATATGGAAGCGACTCATACACATTTTTCGAGTAAGTTTTTTAAAATTTGATATTTAATTATTCATTAGCAATGTCAATGTAATTTATATTAACAGATGCTTTATCATTTATCGTTTGTAACAAAATCATTTAAACTATTCCTATACCTACCATGTTATTTTATGTGGTCAGCCTTTCCTGAAAATGAAAAAAACTCCAGACGTCGTGAAGGGATTACTCCACCAGGATTCTAAAATATTACTTTTACGTTTGGCGTCAAAAACACAAAAGGTTGAATTTTTTTTCTCTGTCGAATTAGAATTATATTTCAAATTCAAACTTCTTTTGATTAAAAGTTTATGGAGATAAAGGTTATTTCGCCATTCACTTTCTAGCCTATCTAGTAGTAAATAAGCTGTTGTTCCTGAGTACCAGCATACTTCTCTGTGAACCTATCTGTCTGATTATCAGTCCGCATAAACGCTGTTGCTGGATACATGCATTTCAAGTTACTCTTATTTGCAGATGCCCTAGAGATATTCAATAAATTTAGGTGTCAAGTGCAGGCTCCTGCAGTAAGACCTTAATAGATTTAGTCAACCGTGTTCAGACATCGAGCTTTTCCTGAATATTAGATAAAGTAAGATTATTAGCATGCATATATATTGAAAAATAATCATATTGAATAAAATTATCACGTACATTCCTAGAACGTGTCGAAACTTCAGAGATCCAGGAATTGTTTTTGATCCGACACTATCAATAACATTGTGACTCATATACAGCCAATACCTCATACAGAAAAGCTTGATGGCTTACGCGTGACTTCATCAAATCTAGGCAAAAGTTGTTTACAGGCGTTTATTTAAAGGTGCAATTTCTTCTAAAATTTCAAAATAGGTGGGTGGTAAAATGTCCTTTGGTAAACCGAAAACATGAACTTTAGGCCCATTTTTATAGTTACCCATACAGCGTTTTTGAGGCATGATTACACTAAAAATTTCTGACCCAAAAACTAGCCGAAACCGAGAGAAAAACTTACAATTAAACACGAACAAAAACTTATAAAACTGTACTGTAATAACACGTGGGTATTGGCAGTAAACAAAAGCCACAGGTCTTTGAGTTTGAGGTATATAACTCTACGTATTTAAAAATATGCCTTACAATATAAATTGTATACCTAAATATATAACGAAATGTTAGGTACAAGTTTCACGCACTTAAGAGCACATAATTAGTTCCGATTTTAGAAAAATGCAAGAAAATAACAGTAATTAGGGCACCCATTATTATCAAATTCTCAAACTAATCGTTTGATACACAATGGCTCATATGAATAAAAGAGAAGCAAATGCTTTTGCTTAAGTTTTTTGAGATAAACATATTCAGCTTTAGTGCAGCAAAAAGAGACGGTGGTAGAGTAAAAGCATTTGCTACACTTTATTCATACGACACGAAGACGGCGAGTTGGAACTCGAAATTCCAGTCGTACAGCGTAACAATCAACGTTAAATACAGAAGAACGCGCGATAAGATAAGCAATACTTTTACTGGGCTCCCGTTCAAGGGTATTCTTATGGCAAAAATCATTTGACTAGATGCCACAACGTCACTGCAATTTTAATATTAGCCAGTAGGCCTTTCTGTAGGAGGTAATGATACAGCATACGCAAAGGTATATATTTTATGTTTATTATTTATTTGTAAATAATAAATAAAATTTAAAAAGTAATGTCAATATAGGCTATATGCTAACAACATTTTTGGAGATTGAAGCAAGCAAAGTGTTTGAAATCTACACCTATCTATTACATTTTGTTTCGCGGATAGCGATGCATAAACTTGAAACTAAACCACCCTTTTGATATCTCGTTATTATGTGGAATCCTTATTAGTTGCTCCAATTAGAAATACGAATATTTGGACCTTAGCATACGATACGTAGAATATTTCTCATAAAAGACTTAAGAGGCGCTTAGCGAAAGTTTCAGAGTTTTACGTAGAGGGTGTTGTAGATTCGATCTTGGTCGATTTTCTAAACAAACAGAGACTGCAAATGGGCCGTATAAATTACCATAGGGGCTAGTTCTAAAGTGAATTTGAAAATAAAACAAAAATCGTTAGCAATATATGAATATTTTAATATGTTATTTTACCTGAAAACAACTTAAAGCTCATATACGAGGGGTAAACCGCAGTGGAAATGTAGTGTACAAACAAGTGGAAATTAGTGGAAATGAAAGTGGCAATGTGTGGAAATATGTGGAATTTAGGTGGAAAATAGTGGAAATATGTGGAATTTAGGTGGAAATTAGTGGAAATATGTGGAATTTAAGTGGAAATATGTGGAATTTAGGTGGAAATTAGTGGAATTCATGTGGAATTTAGGTGGAAATTAATGGACATTATGTGGAAATACGTGAAAATTATTGGAAGCATATGGATCATTCCAAAAGTAGATTTCTTAAATTTGTGACTACCTACATCGAGGTAGTCACTGATGGTATTTTGGTGTACACTGGCTTGGTATTTTTGGAATTATTTCGGTATTTTTTTGGTAATATTTGGTATTATCTGGTAATATTTAGTATTATCTGGTAATATTTGGTATTCTATGGTAATATTTGGTATTATCTAGTAATATTTGGTATTATATGGTATTTTGTCGGGTATTATTGGTATTTTGAGTAGTATTTTATGGTATTTCTTGTACAATTATCTAATATGAGCATGCGCAATAACTATGCATAATTCACAAGACACATGTCGCAATGTTGCAACTCCCTGTTCGATGTCCTAAACAGTGTTGCCAAATGCCCGATAATTATCGGAATCTATCATAATTTTTGCTTGATCCTGATAATCGATAATTGGCCACTATCCAATGCTCAATCAACCATAATTTTTAAATACAAGAAGCTATATTCGGAAAAAAATTCCAATGGTAATAATAATAATAATAATGAGCTCTTTATTTCCAACAGGCAAACGCCCAATTACAGGAAATTCACATACAAATTAAGAGCAAGTAATTCACAAAAAATATTCTTATACAAAGAAAAATAATAAAATATAAAATAAATAATAGTTATAATTAAAATAAACTAGCAAATTAAACTAAGACTAAATATAAGGAATGTAGAGGAACCTTGAGAGGAACGAAACCGATCAAGAACTTTACGAATAACGCAAAGTGAGTTAGGGAAACTAAAAAAACAAAATAAGCCAAAATATGAAGTGACAAAGAAGAAAGAAATGAAAACAAGGGAAATACAGATGAAGAATGCGGAGATACAGTTAAGGTGGGAAACCCGAGTCGAAACCAGACGCCTCACGCAGATGTTTCAGGACCTTAGACAAGTTGCTGGTATGTATATGAGAGGCGTTTGATACAAGATTGAAATTTTTGCACATGTTGTGAATGGGGCACTGGTATAGAATATTAGATCTCGCCTAGGATCTCGCCAATCTCAGACTGAACGCGGGTTGTTGTTTAGCTGCTAAACGCTGTACATGAAATGCTATACTTTCCAAAAGAAAGGGACATTTGATCACATCATGGAGAAGCGTATAAAGGAATGTCAGCGAATTGTACCTGCGTGCAGACAGCGACAGTTTCCTGAATCTAGACAACAAAAGGTTATGATCAAATCTTCGGTCTGGGTAAATACCGTCCTCTCTGAACATAAGATACGTGAGAAATTGTCTCTGCACAGCCTCCAACGAATCAATGTGGCAATCATACCACGGACACCATACAAGTGACCCATAATCCAGCCTTGGTCTAACGAAGGAGTAATAAAGCAGTTTGATAACAAAGATGTTGGTAAAATTTGTGCAGGATAATCTCGAATATTTTGGAGAAGTTACATGGAGATAGGACGATAATAATTCTCAATAACTATTGGATTCATGGGACAGACCATTGCAACCTTCCAGGTTTCAGGAAACATGCCCAGTTCCAGGATGAGATTGAAGATATGACACAGGGGCTCCAACAAAACGATGGAACAGTCTCTAACAATGAAGTGGGATGCCGTCTGGGCCAGGGGTGATTTTGTGTTAAAGTTATTTGCTTGCTACAGCTATATCATCAGTAGTTATTGGCAGCACGTCGATGCTATCGGAATACTGAATTAACGGATCAATCTTTGCAGGCTGGTGGGAATCTTTGTACACACTTTGAAAATAGTTGGAAAACGCCGACACATTGGGGTCCGTGGCAAGAGTGATTAGTGTCTTTCATAGTGGCTGGAATGCGGGATTGAGCTATCTTGCTTTGAATAAAAGACCAGAAGTTTGATGGATCAGAAGTTATGATTGTTTCGGCATGCCGCGCCGGATATATTCCCTGTATCTTGTCGGGGCTCGATTTAATTAAGCTGCGCAAAGATTTGTATCTGGCGAGGTAAAATGAAGATTTATGGGTTTTAAAGTCACGATAGGCCTTTTCTTTTTTGAATACATTGTCAATGAGTTCCTCCTCCTCATAAAGACTCTGACATGAGTTACCGACATCTGCGCCATTGAGAACAGGCGACCAGTCAGTGTTCGACATTAGCTCATATTAGCTATGAAATTGACTTTTCTGAAATTGTTAAGGGGTAGATCATCATTGTTTACAGGAAAGTTGCCTATGTGAGGGAGGACCGCTTGAAAATTGATCAGTAAGGATGAATGATACGGATCTTCATTAACAAGTGGTACGTCGTCTTTTTGCAGGAAAGTTTTAAACTTGGCAAAAACTAGATCCCAACAGCGGTGGCTAATGTTAGGTGTATTATTATATTGGCGAAGGTTAAGTATTTCACTGAATCCAGTCAAAAGTCTGTGTTTAGCATTGGGAGGAAGGTTTGTAGTGTAAGAAGGAATATTGAAGTATCCCAGAATTATTACATTTTTGCTCAACATTATATCTATTGACGAAAGAGCCTCCAGGAAAATTTCTACCTGAATATCGTTAGTAGAAGGAGGTATGTAAACAATAAATATATATAATATAAAATAATTAATAGTTAGCTTACAACCTAAAATGGCAATGAGTCGCGCTCCTTCGCAAACATTCGAAGGATCCAGCTGTTCAGAAGCAAATTTGTCGGAGAACAGTAGACCACATATGATTCGGGGAAGAGTTCAGTGTTCAAAATATCGGGTTGGAGCCCTGATTCTGTAACAGTAACGATATCATAGGTACAAGCAGCAACGGCACTATAAAAATCGTTTGCTTTGCTAAGGAGGCCGCGTACATTCTGGTAACAGCATGTGACGTCATTGGGAGAAGTACAGAAGGAACTGCTACCAAAGGTCAATATTTTATAAAAGTAGGTAGCAGCTAAAAGAATTAGGGATTAATGGTTTAGGTATCTCTCGTAGTATCTGTTTAGGAAATCTAATAATAACTAACGTGTACGTATTTGTTTATATTAATGTTTACATGTTTTGTTTAGAATATTAGTACAATTTTTAGCCAAAAAATACCGTTATGAAAATAACAGGACAATAAACAATAAAAATGTTATCCACTTTCGATTATTAAGCTGAATTTCAAATTTTTTTTTATGATAGTGACACACACACTAAAGGGAGATCCTATGGCGCTCGACGAGCGGTGTGTGTGCGAAGGTGTTGATTGACACGGTTCTTGAATCGTTGTAGGTTGTAAATATTTAAAGGTCATCGATTCTAATTTCACGCTCTAAATTCAATTTGTTTAAAATTGCATTGTTCAGCAACGCAAATTTTATTTCTCATCGAATCGGACCAAACAACTTCAAGTGACGCAGTGCACTACGAAGGCATTTCACAAATTAATATACCCAATCGTACTCGAAACGCTGAAAGGCGGCAGCGATTTTTTGTATCTTATCTTTATCTCCAGAATCCACCATTTAATTTGTTACCATCAGTCCTGGGACACCCTGTATGTATATGACAAAGGAATAAAACCTCTTTTTCTAAATTGTGCTACGTTTTGACATTTATTTATCTACCCTATAAATAATAATATCTAATTAAGCTAATTTAACGTTTCAACTGGAAAAACTCGATAACTTTTTGATTGACTCAAAAGGTCGGCAAATTGAAAAATAAAGAAGTTTGATTCATTAGTCTAAATTATTTTATAGTTATTTTATAGGTAGAATATACCTACATACATGTTGCGTTTTACGCTATTTTTATAAATAAATATTGTCTAGCAAATGTGTTTGTTTTAACCTCGGATTTAGTTTTCACCAGATATTATTTGTTAATGTCATATATCATATAAATAATGAAAAAGTGGAAATAACGTGGAAATTAGTGGAAATGTATGGAAATATGTGGAAATTATATGGAAATATGAGGAATTTATATGGAAATACGTGGAAATGTGTGGAATTGATGTGGAAATATGTGGAATTCATGTGGAATTCATGTGGAAATATGTGGAAATATATGGAATTCATGTGGAAATATGTGGAATTCATGTGGAAATATTATGAAAAATGGAAATATGGTGTACACATTTTCAGATGCGGTTTACCCCTCGCTCATATATAAACAAATATAAACGTTTAAAGCATTTAATTCTGTCGGTGCTAGAATATAGAGAATTTTTGTCGATGACAGGTTATCGACTTCACACAATATCAGAATAACAATACTTATAAGACTAAATAACTGTATAAACAATGATAATCCTAACAAAATATACGGTTATAAATACAACCTTGCAGCTAACACTCAGTGTGCGCTTGATTGACTGGGATAACGCTGATATGAAATACAGTAATATACAAGTTACAATAAAAGGATAAATATTACCTTAATATCCACAATAAAGTACTATGAGTAGGTATTCCGGTACTTGGGACACCCCCCACTCCTTCCACTTTAGGCCCCGCCCCCTTTGATGCACATGTGCAGAAAGAGGCGCACTGCGCATGACGGCTGAGGTTTGACAGCTGACAGTTGACCCGGGGTAGTAGGAGTAGTTGGATCACGTAAACGAACACAGGCGTGGCAGTTGACAGTTGACAGGTACGTTCGGAATCTCTCGGGCATCCTAGGAAATACCTAATTTAATAAAAAGTCTTGGAGTCTTGCAGCGATCGAACCTATAACCCTATGCATCATAGTCCAACGATATTAACCACTAGTCCATTGGTGAACTTATAAATAATCGTTTAACTGTTGTATTTGAAGTTTAATCTAATCGGATACCAGCAGTAAGATATTAATTTAAGTCATAGCAATATCTAACTATATTTTAAATTAACAAAAGTCTTGGAATCTTACAGGGTTCGAACCACGAACTTTTGGCACCCGAGAGTTTAGCCTAGCCTTATGAGACTCATGCGTATTATATTAATTCAGCTTTAGATTGATTTTCAAGCCAAACAAAATGGCCTAAAATAGATTTTACGAAATGCAAAAAAAACCATTTATAGGTTATGTCATCTTGAAATATTAGACATCTTCGAGGAGTATATCGTTTTATTATATCAACTTGCTCGGAAATAATCGGGAAGGTTTCCGAATTCATTAGCAGTAACTATAAAATTTTAACTCCTTTCCAAACCACCCCGGAGGTAGAGTTATGGCTCGTTGTATTTATTATTTTTAGTGGCAAATACTCCCCAGGAGGCCTACATAAACCACTAGTTTTTACATTTCAACCAACACATCTAGTAAATATTATTTGTTTGCGTCTTTTTTGTATTTCTTTTATGGAGCTTTTAGGTTTTATTTATTTATTTATTTTTTTTTTTTAATTTTTTTTTGAATAGCTCTCTTTATCATTGGCATCTTTTTTTTTTTGGCTTTTTTTAGCATCTTTTTTATTGCTCTTTTTAGTTTATCATCATTTTATATCAGATAATGGCTCTTTTTTTGATTATTAATAATATTTTAGATGAAAGTCGAGATGTAAAAACTGAAAAACAATATTACTGAAAGTAGTTTAGGCACCACTTTCTCGTAATTATCTCTTAAAAAAATTTACGACATATCTAAATTCGAAAACATACATAGTTTGCTTAATAAAATATTCCTTCAATGAAGATTAATTTTGAATAAATATCGATACTTTTTCATTTGGATTGAAATTTGCGAGCATACTTTCACTTTTACTATGACACTTTTTGAAATATTTTGAGTTTTATTTTCACTTAGAAACGGCTGATGTATTTATATATATCAGAGTTAATTTTTCCTTTTGATTTTCGAAAAGTACACACATATAAAGTGTTAGAAACTTTCTTTTGAATTTAGGCGACACAATTTATTGAAGGAGGATTGGTTTAGTATTTAAATAAGAATCTGATGTTTACTTTTTAATCTTTTTGAAGCCGAAAGGAACAGAAGTATGATCCGATAAAAACTTTCTTTTTGTCGAATTAGGTCGGTAAATTTTCTTAGTTTCCACTGTCGCTACTTCATGGGTTTTTGTTATAGCAATTCTTTTCGAGATTATAGTAATAGGTTTTTCGGTTTTTAACACCATATTTTTAATTTGTTCAAAATTAATTTGCCTTTGTGCATCAATCGTAAGAGATATACCTTTCACTTTACACACTGTCTTCTCTAGCATTTTTATTTCGAAACCTGTAGGCGTAATTCTTAGGACCGCCGCTGACAAACTCTGTGATGTAGCTACCAGGGCCATATGACTCCAATTCATCGGTCATGTCGCCTATGAACTCGCCTGTTGGTACGTCATACTCTCCGTCTCTTGACACATAGATGACAGAGTCTGTGTCGTAGTACAGTACTCTTTTACCTAGTTTTTCGAGATAGCTGTAAAGTTTCAAGCGAGCAAGGGTTGTAACATATGAAGCTAAAACAACATTTACGGTTGGTAATGGGTCATATACTTCTTCTTTGTATTCCCAGTTTACGATGATAGTATTTCCTTCGTCATCTACAGGTAGTATACTGTTGATATATATTGAGGGGTTCGTCATCATAGAAAAGAATTCAGCAGGATTGTTAACAATTGAGGTGCTAGGAAGATTAGACCGTTGAGCTAGTTTTCCCCAGAAACTGTTTAACATCAGTTTGGCGAGACATCTAAGCCCTGGATTTTTTAATATTTTATCAAATTTGAGTTTGATGTCTTCCCGGTTTAAAAACTTTTCGATATACTGATCTTTTTGCTCGTCAGTTTTACATTCGTTAGGCCAACCGGAGGCTTCCTGTTTAATTTTAACAAATTTATTCATCATTGCAGTGAATAAACCTGTTTCGGTAATATACATAAATAACTTCTTGTTGGTAGCGCAATGGCGTCAAGAGTTTATTTTACCTTGCAGAGTAATTTGCACTGGCAAACGTCACACTGTATGATTGTGTAAGAGAAAACTTCAATTTAAGAAGAGATTCTGAAGCACGCTATGCAGGGATCGCAATGATCGCATAGGCTAAACACCGAGAAATGAAAATAGGAAGCTTTATATTATAATAAAGCAGAGAGAATATTGGCCGAGTGCCAAGAACGCCGTTTACTTGTCGGCTTTTGAGAGAGTGACTGTAAACGAGTGAGTTTACTTACATGGCCGAGTGCCACAAGGAACGCTTACTATAGCGTCTTACTTGTGAGAAAATCAGGGAACAACTTCCATGGCCGAGTGCCACGGGAAGCGAATACTATCGCAACTTATACTTCGAAGAGAGCCAGGGAATAAGTTATTTCTAGAACTACGTTGTCTTTCTCCCTTGGCGCTTGAACTTACCCTCATTACTGACATATCACTTCCGTAAAGGGCAAATAACCTAAATATAGAGAAGTTGTACACAAATTTAACATCACCGGTTGTCTAAATTAACATTATGAATTTTAATACAAACCTGGTCGAGTCGAAATCTGCTCGGGCAAACAAGTAGATACAGATGTCTAGTGACTCTGTGGTAACCCAAGCTCCCGATCGTTTGTCAGCCTTTGACAATATCCATGTTACCTCTCAGTCTTCTGGATCTGGGATCATGTCATTAACCTTTCTAAATCCCTCCAGCATCGAACAGTCTTTTGTACTACGCCAGGACCATTTATTAAGAGTCTGACCTACTTGACGCCTACTCAAGTCTGATCAAGACTCTGAGCTCTGCAATGCTGACGAGAACCCCAGACTAGCAAGCTCATCCGCCTGCTCGTTACCCTTGACTCTGCTATGTCCCGACACCCACCTCAGCTTCACCCGTTTGGTTGTCGCCATTTCCTCTAGAGCATCTCTGCACTTCTGAACCAACACAAAACTCAGGAGTGTCTGGATGACCTTCATGCTGCTCGACTGTCTGAGAGATATAGATCTCTCGTTCCATGCCTTGTTTAACTTCCTGTCTCGACGCAACCTCTGGATTCTCTTAGAAGATCGTCGAATATCCTCCAAGAGTACCGATTATCCACGAGGCATCTGTGTACAAAATTTTTCTTATGCCGGTGCCATTTGTCTTTCTTGGCATTGCTCCCTTGTTGGGCTTTCAAATATTCTATCAAATCTAAGTCAGCCATCGAGATAGGTCGTTCTAGCTAATAGGATAGGTGTTGCTCGCCGCATCTTTTAAGATTGGTATTATTGACCACTTACTTATGACTTGCTCATTTGATTACTAATATTCGCCTCTTTTGTCTCGACGAGTGCCTCATTATGTATTTAAAACAAAATAATTCTCATCTTGCCTGAGCCATCCATTAGTTGTCACTCGTCAGTGTTCCTTCTAAATAGACTGTTATTTTTTTAAAATTTTTATTTTTTTTATTTTTATATGTTTCCGTTTTATTTGCTTGTACGTAAGATTCGTAATACAATATGTTATTTAGGTTAAATTGTTTTCACATCATACAAAATATCATACAAAATAATAATTCATTCCGGGCTCAATTTTAAAGATAAAATATTGAAATTAAACAAAATTTCATAGTATATTTTTGAACAAGGATAATAATTATTTATCTGCTTAAGTTAAATTTTCGAAAATTTCCATAAATTACGGTAAGTTCTTGTAATTTAACGAATATTATCGACCAGAAATAAATCATTATTTATGATATAACTACTGATTATATCATATCTTACTAGATATTTATACGGATAGCATTTCTCGTATATAAATAGCGGTTAATGATCTTGATGGTATCAACAATGATTTATAGATGCAACACGCGTCATATTCTGCGGGTCGCTTTATGTTAGGCATGTACCATTAATAAGACTTCCTACAAACTATGGATCTCTTGTGCTATAATCTTCCATCTGCACTTGAATTGCTCAGAACACACTTAAATCGCGAACTAATGGAAATATAAGCCTGCGAAATGAGGTTTATTTTAGCCGGTAAGTCAGTGAACCGTGATTGCGATAAGGAAATGGTTACTCGGAGTGGCAATTTATGTACTTTTAAACATGAGCGTTAGATGGAAATCCTGCTAAAAGTTTTGTAATCTTCTTTGCAGGACTGAGCTTTGTCACCGTTTTATTAAGATCCGGTGAAAAATACTTTCACCCAATTTGCAGCGAGCGTATTATTACGCGGTGCAATGTTCTGTAACAGCTTGAGAACTGTTATTTCTTGCAAACGGCATTATTTTAATATGCAGTATGACTAGAAAGGTTAGAAACGATTGGTTGTTTTATAAGTGTTGTAAATCTAATTAAAAAAACCTTTGCATGAACCAGAAGTTTATTTTGTAAATGAAATTTCCTATATATTAATAGATTTCTTATTTGACAGAATATTCGAAGTAAACTTAATATAGCATGCCTTCTGCAAAACGTCAATTTTAATATAATTATAATATTAACTTTGAATTTAAAAAAACCGAATAATACATAAGACATTGGCTTACATATTATTCGATTTTTAAACTTTACAACATTCTATTTATTAAATATAAGCTTTCACTATTTGACATTATTTTCAGAAATAGATTTTTAAATCCTTATGACTTTTTTTTCTAAGTAGTGAATAACTAATGGATCGTTTCCGTACTTTTGGTCCTCGCTGCTCCATACTATTACCACAGTTTATATTTTACCGAATACGGTATAAACTTTGCTCTTGCATACTAAGATGAAAAACTGTCTAATTTTTAATAATTACTAAGTATTTGCATATTTTTGTAAACAATGCATATTTTTGTAAACAAGGTTTACTTGAGCTTTACCACCTTAAGACGAACACAACTAAATAAATATTTCCGTTATACTTTAGCAAATTTCAGTTATGATATTCACAACTAGCATTCTTAAAAATAAAATATCACACAGTGGAAAATTTTACCTTGACCATGAATGTCAACAATGCATTGTTATTATTTAAAGTATAAACTGTTAGGAACTGAATTCCCGGATGAAGTCAGTCGGCAGTTCGTTCCATCCACTGTAACCTGCCTTAAGCTTCAGGTGCTAATTCTGTAACACTCTCTGTTAATTGCTTAACAGGAGGCGGTCCATATGCCAGGTTTACACAGCGGATTCAGTTTTTCTTAAAAGCAGTTAGGTGAGGGCTTTTACTAGAAATTTGTCAATGACTATTGATCCATGAAAATAGGGTAATAAAATTTAGAAAAATACCCTGTATAAGAACGTTGAAAAAACTGAGGATATACGAATTAGTTAATATTTTAACTGCAATTTACCAATAAATAAATTATTTATTTAAATATGAAAACTTGCTCAAACCCTTTCAGGACAAATAATTTTATCTCAAATTAATTTGAAGTTATAGTAACGCCCATAAGCTAATGATAAGTTTCCCTTGTAATGCATTTAACCTATATTATCAATGTATTAAATCAAAGCAAAATAAGATACTGCTTTCTAGTCTGTTGCTCTATTTGGAAATAATTCCAAGTAAACGTTTATTCTTAAAGGTCTGACTACACGCAGTCAATCATGAAACACTATAAATTGGAATTATTTTACTAAACTAGCTTTATTCTAAATCAATGAGATAACCGGTGAAGTAAAGCGGTAGAGCGGTTGAACATCTACACAGGTATAAATAAAGTGATTATTAACCAAGCCTAACTTAAATTAATCCCGTGGCAGCGACAATATGAGTAGTCCGATAAACAGTCACTCAAATATACTAAATCAATAAGATAACCTGTGAAATAAATATACATATATATCCGTTAAATATCTACAGGTAAACGAGTTGAGCTCAAACCGATTCCGATATTAAATCGACAAATTCAATTTGCAAGTTTCAGTTATGGGAAACAAATTACTGCCATGAGCTTTACAGCCAATTACAGTGAAATAAATCAATCAATTATTTTGATTCTAGCAAAACGAATTCTCTACTTGAGATAATATCAGATATAATAAGTTCACAGCAACTATGAAAGGAAGCAGAAATATGTATGATGCATGAAATAAGATAACCTACAGCTTTTTAAAGGTAAATTTGATAAGAAACATAGCCAGATCAATAAATGAAACAAGAAATAACGACAATATAAACGATATACATCAAACGACCTACAGTCGTTTAACTATAAATTCATTATTTAAAATGATGTATAACGAAAAAATATATGCGAAATAGGAGACAAACGACCTATAGTCGTTAAACTATAATAAATTCATTAATCAAAATGATATATAACGATAAATTGTATGTGATATATGAGGCAAACGACTTACAACCTAATTCATTACTTAAAATTATGTATAACGACAACATAGATAATAAAAGTCCTTAAATAAAACGAAATAAATTGTACTTGTATCTAGTAAATTTGCAGACAATGTCTTTTTCTGTGAAGGTACGTCTCCACCAAGTGGTCGTGTCACCTTGACAAAAAGAACGCTGTACCCGACGGATGTCAGTTCCAAAAGGTTGAAATTCTATCTCACGGAAGGAATTCTGTTCCACAGAAGCACACAGGTTAAATGAAAACAATTTTAACAATCTTAAACAGAAACACTCGTGTTCAAGATAACTTAAAAAACGGGTCACCACTCTAGTTCATCACACAACGCTTATAGGCGATATGACCTATAATTTTAGAAAATATACACTTTACTTCATTTGCCAGATACTGCAACGATACAATCAGGCGGTAATTAGACCTGATGGTCAAAAATAGCAACGATAAATTCCGATACAGAAAACGGCCTGCTCGCCTTGAGTGCTCCGGCGAGAAGGGCTACCAATTCTCTCAAAAATATATACCACATCTGTCAAGTGGCGTTGTAAACAGATTCATTCTTTGAGCTGCTCGAAACACGAAGTAAGGGCGCGGAAAGTAAGGTAGTGAAAGTATCGGTAACACAAATCGACCAGTAAAAGGAGAAAATCGCACTACGGTGTTTTGTGACATTTACAACGTTACACGTTACACCACTGCCTTGGTTTGCTGATTCATTACCGCTCCACTCAAAAATGTTTCGAAATACGCAACTTTTAACGCATCATCCATCCGTTTGCAATTGTCTTTCTTTCTTCTGATTTAATAAAACCTTTGGCTTTGCATCTGCAATGCTGAAATGTAAGTGGGCTTATAAATTGTGGTATCGTTATTTTCTTAGCAGTAGCCAGAGCGTCAGTGGTTTTTATATTTGCCACTTTCATATTATTTTTATTAATATTGTTTGGATTTTGTTGTCGCTGTTATTTTCTTCTTGTTAGCATTCTTCTTCACTTCTTCTGTGTTGCTGTGTCATGTTTCTGATGTTTCTGTCGT
This sequence comes from Pissodes strobi, assembly GCA_016904865.1. Taxonomy (NCBI): domain Eukaryota; kingdom Metazoa; phylum Arthropoda; class Insecta; order Coleoptera; family Curculionidae; genus Pissodes; species Pissodes strobi. Next base: position 71,927 of record MU185299.1, on the reverse strand, counting down.
CAACGATCTCCTCTCCATATGGTTTGTCTCAGTTGCTGTTTCTTCTTCTTGGTACCTTTGTGGTTTTTTTGTTTTTTGTTGGTCGAGAAATGAGATTACCTTAACTTCTTCATAGTTTAATATTGGAGATGAGGATGGTGATCTTCTAACTTCTCCTGATGCAGCAAATATAGGGGCCGTGCTACTGTGAGGTAGCAGAAGGTCATCTCATGCAAGTGACTTTTGGAATGTGGATTGTATTTATCTGAAACTTGGTGATGGATGAATTTACACGACAATAGTTAAGCAGATTGCTAAGATTTTCAAAAAATCTCAAAGAAAACTGTTACTGAAAGCAATCTCGTGGGTCACTACGGTTATATTTATAAAAAAATATGCAGACTAGCAGATTTATGGAAAATATTATTTTTAGATGTTTACCCTGAAAACGCTTTTTGATTATTTCAATAATGGTAGGTCTAGGTACCGGGTTCAGAATGGCGCCGCCACCACTTCTCACTAATTTCAGAAATGTAATAATGGGCCATAGATGCACACATCAACCTCACTTTATAACCACAGCATTGCACATTTATGGTGGAAAGTTAAAATTAGAAAAAGCAGAGTGTACAAACCTTGTATTCAAGAAACAATTTGAAACTTTTCATCCATGGCAATAAATCATACACCATATGTAGGTACTACGTGACAAGATGCTTAAAGGCGGCATCTCATCGCCTCGGTGCAAGCCATACTTCTTTTAAATTTTCCTGGTCATCTCAAAAATGCAGCATTTCTTGCCCGTAATTTTTAGATGCTTGTCATTTAACATACTCATGATATCTTTAAAAATACAGCCATGAGTGGTATATAGATATACATCCACATGGACCATTGTATTTGCAGAAATCGAACTATTCGGATAACTAAAATGGAACAGGGAACGCCAATTTACATAAATTTTAGATCGCGACCGCCATTCAGAACCCAAATGGTGACCTCTGCCTTATTTCTCAAATGTTCGAAAGATTCATTGCCCATCTATGAATTTTTATCAGAAACCTCTTTTATAACATCTAGGCTATTCACAATAAAATTGGGAAAAGTTAACAACTTTGCATCCAGTCACATGCGCTTCTTGTGATAATGAATGGAACATCTTAAACCACCGAAATGTAAACTTATTGATAAATGTTGAAGGAATTGTTATGCCTTAGTCTTCGAATATACAGGTCATAAAAACCAACGTAGTTAATTTTTAATTTATTTTTGACTTATAGTATCGATATTTCCAGATATTATTTCACAAAATCCCATCCTCTAGGTAACTGATCAGATTTTGAGAGGAAATTTACTTTGGTGATGTTGCAATCAATTCCACATATTAGAGGGGTGTGATTTTTCTTCAGCTATTGTTAGGAGTTTTGGGAGTCCATGTAACGTATTGTGAAGTTGACTGCTGAGTGCTGACGAGTTGCCACTATTTCGATCATAATTTGGATTATTTTTCATTATTTTGACTTGACGTCGTAATAGATTTCGTCATACTAATTCTCTAAAATATCATCTAGATGCAAAACTTTTTGCAACATATTCACGGTTCGAAAATTAACCATATTAGAAGCTACGTGAAGTCATATTCTACTTAAACATAATTTATTCGTATCGTTATAAATTGTCCTATTTCAGTTTTGAACCTATTGCTGCACACATAAATATGTCCAATAGTGTAAAAAGTGTTGAAAAAGGCACTTTTCGCATGCATGTAATAGTTTGTGAATGCGAGCCGTAGGTGAGTGTCATAAGTCACATACATATTCTTAAACCGTTATTCTTCGAATCCTATATAATGATTGTGATTACGCCTATAAGCAGATATCTCGACTTTATGAATAAATGTTTACATACCCACAGATAAATACAAGTTAATGAGAATATCAATGACTGTCCATCTTACAAGAAGATTTCTCCGATTCCCCAAACATGCGATATGCTAATTGTCATTCGACGCAACAGATTAGATTATCATATAAATGACACATTATGAAGGGTTCCGTTCCTACTATAATGCAACGATCCCAATTAGGGAGACTTTAATTCAATTACTGGCTGTATATGACACAAAATGTGATCAGCTTGAGTGTTCGGGCTTTAGGGGTTTTAATGCGTAATAAAGTTATGATAGATACATTTAGGCTCGTACTTTAATGGAGAATTCAGTTTCGCGTTATTCAGCATAGTGTCGAATGCGATATTTAGTAAACAACTTAACCATGTTGCGATTTGGAACCTTCGGCAAAATGCACTAAAACGGAGTTTTATTTACAATACCGAAACAGAATTGTTGCATTCGACGCGCGTTTCGATAACCATGTTAGCATCATCAGGGGATGATTAAAACTGATTTAATCATCTCCTGATGATGCTAACATGGTTAGCGAAACGCGCGTCGAGTACAATAATTCTATTTCGGTATTGTGGATAACTCCGTTTTAGTAAACAACTTAACGCCAACAGCTAATAATATACAGTATACCCAGTTCTTTTATTTATAATCACATAATGTTAGTTATATAAAATTCTGCCCAGTCGTCGGCACTCAACCCAGCTATTGGCTCTTGTCACACTAAATCTATTTAAATTAGTTACTGTTTATATAACGGCTTAAATTTTCCCGGATAACCTCAAATTTGACTTCCGCTTCGTCTTAGAGTCAACACGTGTAGCTGCTCTTTTGTCGCCATTGGATGAACACGTGGCAATCTTTCAGTGACCGTTGTTTCATCCCGAGAAAGAATCGGGTGTCATAGCCAGAAGAAATCCCCATTCACTTCGGTATTCAGGCAGGGGAGAACCGGATGTTCCCGTGGGATCATTTTGTTTGTGCCTGCAAAGATTGAGCTGCCACCTTAGATTTGTTTGTGATAGTCGGAGCCTTCAAGAGAGCGCAAGCTTGACACCTTGAAGGATCCAAAATTAGAGTGCCACCGATCTAACAAGGGAGTAACGTATCTGGGAGGCTTCCCCAGCTTTAGCTAAGCCCGGACGGTAGTCGTTGCTGGGCAAATGCGCTAAGCACGAAACCCACTACCAGAAACACCACTACCACCACCATAACCTCAAACTTTCAGTCTGTTTCCAAACCTTGAATCATACAGGTGAGCTTTTAAGCGAGTTAGAAAATGTGTGTGCTGCAGAGTTCAGTGTTTTTTCGTATTATTGTACTCCAGTATTGTTTATGTTAGTTACGAACCTTCTGATGGATATTATGTGTAAAAATATATTTATTTAAGTATGCTTTAGCAAAAGAGTTTAGGAAATAAAATAATGCTGGTGGCGACTACTAGCTTTAAATATCTGGTAAACTTCTGCTTATTGGCTTAGGTGGCAATAACTGGAAAAACCAATCATTTTATTATTTCTAGTTATTGGCATGGATTTCAGAATTAAATATTAGGTAGGTACTTGATAAATAGACATTTTTATCGTTTCTATAAAGGGAATAGAAGTCCCCTCCACAGAATATATCATTAAAGCGATTTTTGTTTGCTATATTTTGCGCAGACGATACCATGGTGATAGCAGATAGCTTGGAACATAGAACATTGAACCACAATATCTTTGGCTTGGAAGCACTGCAAAGGTTAATGGACCATATCGCGCAGTACAATCAATAATATGGTCTTAATATCAACGCAAAGAAAACGAAACATATGATCATCAGCAAAAGAGATGTAAATGGAGATCGCCTATATGTCGACGGAACTCGAATTGACGTGTCCAATAATATTGCTACCTTGGAACCATCATAAATTAACAAGAAATAAAACGTCGTATAGGAAAAGCAAGGACGGTATTTCGCAAAATGAGTGCCATCTTCAAAAGTCACAACATATCTCTTGAAACGAAAGTAAGGCACTTAAGATGTCACACACACTATGTCTTTTCTGTTTTATTGTATGGCGTAGAATCCTGGACAATCACAGAAGCCACCACTAAAAATCTGGAAGCATTTGAGATGTGGCTGTATAGGAGAATGCTCAGAATACCATGGACAGCTCACATTACAAACATATATCGGGAAAATATCTTAATAACAGGCATTTCAGATCACACAGGTCAAATTTTATCATGTGACATAAATTTTGTTAACTTGAAATCAAAGCGTAAGGTCACTGGGCGAGTGTATGGAGAGTTTGAGACAGCTGAATTCTGCTCTTTACTGGAACAAGAAGATTGATCTGTTGTAAAATCTAAGAGACATATTTATTTGGCTTTTCAGTCTTTCTTAAATATTTTTTTGGGTTATTTTAATGGCTGCTTTCCAAAGAAAACTGTTCAGAATAAGTCCTTAAAGCATAAGTTATATAATGACCTGGAAATATACCAGATGAGGTAACAAGTGGTCATTTTTCAGACTCTCTCGAATAACAATTCTGCATACACACCATTGTTTAATGAGGCCAGGAAAGTTTATAATGAAGGGCTTGAAAAAGCTAAAACAAGTCACTTTAGTGGCAAGATTGATAGATCTGATAACAAGGGCAAAGCGATGTGGCAGGCCGTCAAAGAAATCACTGGGCCTTCAAGGAATGCAGTCTCTTGTTCTTGTGCTACAGAGGATGCAAATAACTTTAATCATGCCTTTACAGCTTTGCCAAAGACTTAATTTCTCTACAGCAAGACATAGGTAAGGGCTCGGGCTTTACTGACTCTATACCATTCCATAATCAATCCTTGTATATTGTGCTTACTTCTAGTGAGGAAATAATTAAAATTATAAGCTCCATGAAAAGTGGGCATAGTACGGGAATTGAAGTCAGCGCCCTGTATAGCTGAGCCGTTGGCTTATCTTAAAAACATGTCTTTCGAGACTGGCATTTTCCCAAGGGATTTAAAAGTTGCGGTGGTCAAACCTTTATTTAAAAAAGGAGGTAGAGACGACTTTTCAAATTACAGGACAATTAGTCTGCTCACATCCTTTTCAAAAGTTTTTGAGATGGTTATGAAGGAACATCTAACAAGCTTTTTTTACTCTTTTAACTTGTTTTCTAGATTTCAGCATGCCTATTTAAGAAAAAGATCGACCAATTCAGCACTCTTCCATATTACAAATAAAGTTCTGGAGGCCATTGAAAAATCAGACCTGTCTTGTGGGCTCTTCATAGACCTGGGCAAGGCCTTTGACTGCATTGACCATCAAATCATGTTAGAAAAGTTAACAAAATATCCAATACGTGGCATAGTACTAAAATGGTTTGCCTCCTATCTTTCTGATAGGAGCCAGCTAGTGGAACTTCAGACAGATGCAGGTCCGGTACAGTCGGAGGTTCTTGGTCTGACAGTTGGAGTCCCGCAGGGCAGTATTCTGGGACTCTTGCTTTTTGTCATATACATTAATGACATTGCTAGTATTCTTTTGGATCACAATAATGAATTCATTTTAAATTTTGCTGACGACACTAACTTTCTGATATATGGCAAAACAATTGATAATATCGTCGACAAGAGCAGATTAATTTTAAGCCGTACTAAGGATTATTTTGCTGAAAATAAACTAACCTTAAATCATGAAAAAACTGGCTGTATGTTTTTCTCAATTATTGCAAGGTTCTCTCACCCAGAGAACTTTGAATTTAATAAACAAATAATATCATACACTTCAACAGTAAGATTCCTTGGTATAGATCTATCTAGTTCTATGGATTGGTCTGTACACATAAATATTTTATGCAGCAAATTAGCTCCTGTCTGTTACGTAATAAGAGTCCTGTCAAGAAACATTACAAAAGAGGCCCTGCTTGCTGTTTACTATGGTAATTTCTGGTCACTTGTAAAATATGGTATTGAAATTTGGGGAGGCTCAAGTAGTCTGGAAAGTGTTTTTTTTACGGCAGAAAAAAATCATAAGAATCATTTTTGGAATGAATTATCGCTAGTCTTGTAGAGGCATGTTTAAGCGGAACAACATGTTGACTGTATATGGCCTGTATATTTTTGAATGTGTCAAATTAATTTCAAGAAACCCTCATGATTTTTCAAAATACGAAAGGGGTCATCTGTTAAATACACATAGGCTGGAGACTTTTGACTAAGGCAGAACAACAGCATTCGAAAAGAATACAATATATAGGTGCCTTAAGTCTTTCAACAATCTCCCAGATAGTCTCAGATTGCTTAAGGGCGATCAAAGGTCTTTTGTCAAAAATGTTAAAAGGTTTTTATGTGATTTAGAGCCATATAGTTTGAATGAATTTTTTGACCGCAACTAGTTGGTTTTGTTTTGTTGAAGTTTACTTCTGACTCATGTTGATAAATGTACTGAGTGTTTTTAAATTTGTGATTTCTTGTTGTAATATAACTTTTTCCAGTTTTAGATTGTACTGTTTAGACCTGTTTCTCAGATTTTTTTGTATAGCCATTAATCTTGGGAAATAAATGCTGTTCTGATTTTTGATTTTAGAAGTGCTAAGAAGAAGTGAAAAAAGATCTAGAAGTCATGTACACCATTAAAAAAGAAAACTAGATTTTTTTTTCGAATATCTGGGGCATGTAATGAGAAATAAAGATCGATACTCCCTACTGCAAACCATAATACAGGGAAAGGTACTGGGTAAAAGAAGGCCCGGAAGAAGAAGAACATCATGGTTGCGGAACTTGCTTTGGGAAAAGCTCAGTAGAACTGTTTCGAGCTGTTACAAACAAGGTTATAATTGCCAACATGATTGCCAACATCCGAAACAGATAGGTACCTGAAGAAGAAGAGAAGATTTTGTTTGTGTGTTTTAGAAAGACAATTTGTCTTTAGTTGCAAAATTTTCACGCATTAAACCCTTCCAGTTAGTTTTTAATTTATATTACAGGTTTACAGGGTGGCCCGTTTAAGAGGGGCCTATACCTTATCTCGAAAACTACGGGGGTTGGAAAAAAAAATTAAATGCAAAAGTTGTTCCTAGTAAAATGAAAGAGTTAGTAGTTTCACAGATATAAATAGTTGAAAATCGGTACTTTGACTACTTTTCACCTTGGTAGCAAGAAGACCATTAGAGATGGAGTAAAATTAATTTCACATTCCTATCTTAACTTTTCAAGAGCTATTTGACGGTACTAAATGACAGGTGGTACCATGGGTACCAAATCTGGTACCTCTGTAGGTACCATCAGTTAGCACCATCAGATAGCTCTTGGAAAGTTAAGATAGGAATGTGGAATTCATTTCCACTTCCTGCTACCAAGGTAAAAAGTAGCCAAAGTACCGATTTCCAACTGCTTATAGCTGTGAAACTACTAAATCTAGAGGTATAACATCATACAATAAATATGCTTAGAATTTTAAGTAGAATCCAAAAATGTAATAAAATATAGGGTGTTTCATTTAAAAAAGTGTAACTTTCTTTGACCATCCTGTATATAAAAAAGTGACGATTAAAACAATACAAAAAAAATAAAGTTCATTTTATTAGGAATTACTTTTGTATTTAATTTTTTTTTCCAACCCCCGTAGTTTTCGAGATAAGGTATAGGCCCCTCTTAAACGGGCCACCCTGTACAAGTGCCTAAAGTAAGAGCAGGTAAATCATACGTAAAAACGTATGATGAAAATTTCATTGAGGGCGTAGTTAATGAAATTCGTCTTGGCATGTCCACAAAATTAGCAGCCAAGACGTTCAACGTCCATCGACAAACTTTACAGTACAGACTCTCAGCCAAATTAAAAAAAAAGGTAATTATTGATCTTCGCCAGTACTGGTATTATCCGAAGAAAATATCTTAATACAATGAATTCTAGAATGTCAGAACGAAGCCTTTCCTAGAAGGAAACGGGATATTTAAAAATGTGTACTAAAAATGTCTAGATACTGTTAGCATTGTATCTATGGAAAATTTACCGGGCGATAAATGGTTGAACCTCTTTTTACAGTGTCATCCAAATGTAAGTTATAGAAAACCAGAATCTGTTATTTCTGCGAGTGATGTAGTCTCCGTTGATTAACAAAAATTGAAAATTACCTAAAAGAAAAAAGCTTCTTGGATATAATTTTAGACCCATCTAGGATTTTTAATGGGGACGAGACGGCGTTTTCTTTCAGCCCTAATCAGGCCAAAATAATTGCCTTTAAAGGATTTAAAGACGTGTATCAGGTGGATTCGGGTTCAGCAGAACTAAATCTGACATTTATGTTTTCATTTAATGCAAATGGAGCGACAACCCATCCTATGATAATTTTTTCGTATAAAAAAATACCATCAATATTGTAGATTTAATTCCTGTAATATCTATTTTATAAAAATATGGCCAATGTCTAGTAAAAAAGGAGTTCCTTCATACCGCGGACTTCAATGACCGCTGCTCGTTTTCAACGCGATCGAGAAAATCAGATTGCTGCCATCAATGAGAATATAAACGCCATCGTAAAATGGGATGAGGAAAACAATGTCCAATTTAACGCAGGAAAGACTCAAGCACCTATCTTCGCAGAAAAAGCAAACACCGCATGACCTGACTTATCAATTACTAGACAAACACTGACTCTGGTCTCATTGTCTCATCCAACGCAGAAAACAACATGTCTTTGCGTAATCACGTCACCAAAATCGCCAAGGCAGCAGCGCAAAGGCTAGGAGCACTCTATAGAGCAAAAAGTTGTATACACCTCATCAGCTCTTACTGCTCTATAAGGCCCAGATAAGACCATCCCTGGAAGACTGTTCCCATGTATGGAGCTCGGCACCTAAACACTTGCTCAAGATATTAGACTCCATACAGTCCGTTTTGTGGATGACCCAGAGTTGACTAAAGACCTTGATAGCCTTGAACATCGAAGAAAAGTGGCGGACCTATCTCTTTACTATCGACACTACTCTCGAAGGTGTTCGAACGAGCTGGCACTTATGATTCCGCCTAGAGTTGTGCCAAAAAGAAGCACCCGTCAGACACAAGCTTCCGAACATTTTTGACGTTTTTAGAAATTTTTTCCCATTTTTTTCAAAATTATTTTTTTTTGTTTTGATAAAGCATTTTTTGCCATTTTTGCCATCCCCGACCTCGTAGCTGAACTCCTTGGCTTTTTTTGCCGAAAACCGCGTTTCTCTAACTTTTTTTTTATTTATTTTTCTTACTTTTATTAACTTTCCGAAGAATTTTTTACCATTTTTTCGAATATTTTTGGGTATACGGGGAGGTAGAGATGTGGGGATATAATTCCCACTCCCCATTGATGACCCCGTGGAACGGGATCATCGCCTGTCAGTTTTTCGATCCGAGGCTCCAGCAAGCAGTCTTTTTTTCCAAATTCCCCCGTTAAATTAGAGCCCCGGTCAAAGGTAGCCCCCCATTAGGCGCACCTACCATAAAAATTGCAACCCCGTAGCTCTTCCCGTTCTCCCGAAATTAATTATGCTAGTTTTTCTCCCCCGAACGTGGGGGGGGGGGGGGGTACAGGGTCCAGTTTTCGTCCAGGGTCCTCATTTTACATACAAAATTTCAACCCTCTAGCTATACTGGAACATGCTGAATTAAAAAAGCGTTTCACTTTGATAAGCGTTTCACTTTGTTAAGCTTTTCACTTTGACAAGCCTTTAATTTTTTCTGACTCTCGCTGAAGAAATTTCACTTCAAAAATATAACGAATGGTTCAAAACTCTGGCCGGGACAAAGAAATGAATTTTACTTAATACAATGAGGCCTGTAACCGAAATAAAGTTATATATACAAAAAACTAGCTAATAGATTTATTAAACATACATTTTACTTGAATGTTAGGGTATTAATAAAATAGCAATAGCAAGTGTTCAGGCTGACTAATCTGATATAAATTAATGATAATTAAATATTTTTTTTATTAAAAAACCTGAATCTCACGGTCTAATCCGTTGGGCGTATCTAGGACTCTCCAGAGAGGAAACGTTCACAATGCAAGACTCTACGGGTAGCCGGAGATAGCCCAGTCAAAGAACTTAACTTCTGGTTAGGCGTAGCCAAGAAAAGGGAGACTCGTCGCGTCGGTAGGACTTTGTGAGGAGTCTATTATCTGCTCAACGCCGAAATCGCTAGACTGCCTCAAAAGATGACCGAGAAAAGACCTAAAACTCTAAAGATGGTTCGGCTGGAAAATCCCACAAAGGGTAAAGTCAATTAAATTTTCATCCGACACCAATTACGTTCCATACAAACGGCAGACCGACGTAGAAAGTCGTTAGTGAAAAATCCAGAAACCAATGTGGAAGGCAAAGGAGCTTCCTCCAAAATCACCTCTTCAAGAATTTCGACTGACGAATCCAATGACGACTCGCATGTCACATGTCACATCCAACAATTTTCAAACCGATTTCGAAAATATACGCTCAGAATTTTTATGTACCCAAGCCCATTATAATTAAGTACACGAGTTAGCCGAAAGGAAATTCGTATTTGAGTCAACATTTATTAGAAGAAACATGCCAGAATTAACCTCAATTCTCGCCATGTCATCGAATGGCGACACAACGTTTCCATGATTAATACTCGTTAAAAGTAATCTACGTGAAAAAAATTTAAGCCATTATCGATCTTAAACTTTGGTGAGTATTTGCTCTGCCGTGCCGCAGAGATCACATAAACAGACATAATTTTACCAGGATCGACACTAACGAGACTTCTGAACATTATAGCGAACGCAAATTTAAATGAATTCTTGAATGATGAATTAACAAAATCTGGCTCGTTACAAGTCATATATTTTATTGAAGAGGTATATAAGATATTTTTAGTAATTCTATCTGTGTGCATTTCAGTCCTGAAAATCCTTGATTCCATTAATTGTTCAGAAACGTTAGTTTTTCTGGATTCTGGTTGGTCTTCAAAGAGAGCACGATGACTTATACTGAGTTCTCTACTTTGTTTTTTTTTATGATGGCGCCCCCCTATTAGAATTGATAACCTGTTTCACTTTTCTGCGAAGGCTAAACGGATCTTGTAATTCAGGCAACTGCTCAGCTTCTTCGCATTTCGCAGCTACTCAGCCTGTAGTTTTTTTATTTGCAAATCCTCATTCTTTCAATAAGAACAATATTTCATCATTATTTCAGGGTTTAACCTTAAACTTTCTTGTTGTCTCGAAAGAACCTCGAGAGCAGTCTGGATATTTTCTCTGGTAGTTCTTCAAATGATATCCGGGTTAGTTTGAGTTGTTTTCAAAACCCGGTATATGACACTTTGATGTTAAGTTTTCCCTGACTTTTGGCTGTTGTAGTTATGGAAGTCAAATTTTACACCCTCATGGAAAAAGTCTCACACCCTCATGAACTAAAAATCGAGGAAAGAAGTTGGATTACAGTTGGACAAAATCATGGATACCAGTAGCCTAAAAAATTACAAGATTTGGTCTATACAACTATAACTTTATTTGTCGGTCATTTAAATGTGCCATGCGAAATACAGTTGGTACTAATGTACCAACTTTGATTCATATTGATATTTTACAAGTTCAAATTTCATAGAAAATATACATTGATTATATCAATTTTCGTAGTGCTTTTGCTAAGTGAATATCAGATTTTCTCCAAGTTGGTCATATATTTTCCTTTAATAAATATTAGCTTAATCTACAGTAATTTACGAGTGGAAAGACCCAACACCCCATACAAATTAAGGATGGAAACCGAGATGATCTGAGTGATAAAAGTGTAAAGTACACCGGCGAAAGGGACCACATTCCCACGAGGATACCCTGAAAAATTCAACCGGGGGGTACGCAACTACGTAAATTATTTAATTTAATTAAAAGGTGCTTCATCTGCTCCCGACGATCGTAAATATTGCACTAATTTAATTTGGGGGTTTTTGTAACACTCAGCAAACAGATTAATTTTTACGCAAGAATTTTTATAAGGGTAATTTTAAAAGCTAATCTCTGGCGAAGTTTTATTACTTTCTTTGTTTTATATCTTGTTTATTGCCTCGCGTGACTGATTGGATTAAAAATGTATGCGATATAAAGTTGTTGGCTTTTGCTACTTTGTCGGTTACTTTCTTACTTTTTCTTAATAATTAATCGTATCCTATAGAAAGCACGAACTGCTAGGTACTCGTGAGAATTGTAATAATGAAAGCCAGAATTTATAGCATCTACACTGAGAGAAAACTCTAATTACCCGTTATTCTCTAATAAATCTATTATTTCTAATAAACAAGGTTTAATTCAATTTGAATACAATTTTTAAGCTTCTAAGAGATTTTTTAAATATAACTACATTACTACAATAAGTAGTGATCTTTTAATATAAGTTTGGACGCATTATGTATCGTTATCGTTGTTATTTTATTTACAAGGAAAATAGTGATATTTTAAATGTTTTATGGGTTGGAGGAAGAAGAGAAATCTGTACCTTCTTATACTTATACATATCATCAAATTGCTTTCTATACCCCACATATATAGGCACTTGAAAGCCAATTCGCTTATATTCTGGCACATTTCGTGCATTATAAAATTGAGTCCAGAAGAATTAAAAACTCTTCCTAAGTAGCAAATTAATCTGATTTTACCTGAGTCATGTCCATCTTTTTATATACCGCTGAAGACTGGACTATTAAAGAGCAGGTTCAAGTTGGATTAATGCTCTTGAAATGCAGACTTGGAGGCATTTGCTGATAACTTCGGGGATGACTCATCGTTAAAATAAGCTAGCTCAAAGAAGTTTGGCCAGTACCTAGTCCAGTACCAAGTGCTCCTGCATACAATAATTTTTCGAACACATCCACCGAACTTAACATATAGAAAAAGGGTAAAGCTGAAGGAGAGATATTTTAACTGAAAATCACCAAAAAAATAACAAATAAAGAACAAAAACCCAATAACGAGAAACAAGGAATTGATATCTGGAAAACAACAGAGTTGAAGTAATCAGATGAGTGAGATCCTATTTTTTATCATTTAACCGAACTTGGAGTCCATTCTCCTTTCTCAATGGGCTTAATATTACTCTCCTTAGGTATATTAGAATCGGAATGCAGCAACTTTGATTGAAAACATCTACATAAATGTGCAAGTTGAATAGATTTCGAACTTCTGAGCCAAGTGGAAGCGTGCCGCGCAGCTATCGGGTAGAAGGTTCATTAAACTGGTTAAGACCCTTGCTCGATTCAATGAATAAAAGAAATCACATGTTTGCAAATTAACTTGCAACATGACAGGGGGAGCGAGTTCACTAATAAGTCGTCACATTGTAATGGGGCAGACGTGTCTTTACATGGGCTTTGTGAGAGGGATCCTGCTCAGCTGTGAATTTGCTGCTTAGGAATCGGACAGGGCAGGGTGTGCCACAACTATTGCGATTTGTTCGGTCTACTTTCCATGTGACTCAGATAAGACACCATCAACTAGGGTAATGCCAAGCTTCTTATCTACCACGGAGACAAGCGTCTTTCAGTAATCGGTAGCTGCGGTGCTTGTGTGAACTACTTGGTGTGGATCAACTCGAACATGAACTCCAATGCATCTCTGAAGGATCTCAATACTGAATTAGAAACCTTAAATCAGGGAACAATCCCGACATACGTCACAACATGAAAGCAGAAGGTCATTTACCTGACGCTAGGATGAATCTTATTGGTACCAGCGCAGCGCTCCGAAAATGGGTTTTATCTAATGAACCATATCTATCAAATCATAGGTACATACTCTTCAAGCTTTGTCTAAGACATACTACGGAGCTCAGCGGGTTTCAGAACCCAAGGACCAGTGATTGGGCCAAATTGTTGTAAAGCGTGGCAAGTGTCTTATGAAAACAGTTTTCGACTAAGGTCTTATCAAGGCAACTAGAGAATTTCTTGTGGAACCCTAATCTTGAAAAAGCATGCAAGAACAACCTGCTGATTGGGAGGAACTCCAAGCCTCTCAGCGTAGATGCAATGTTGCGAAAGAAGAATTGATTCGGAGTTCTAAGAGTGCATCCTGGAGGTTGCTAAGCTTCAAAAAGTTCCTTCACATGTTGCGCGGCGTAAAGTGACAAAACTAAGGCTTACTTCTGGTAGATTCACATCTTATGGGTAGGAAGCTTTCAATTGGCTCCTAGAAACGCACTTTCCTGGCTCCGGATTTCGAAATTCTGAGGCACCGTCTGAGTTGGTTCTACCTGGGAGCACCTCTGTACCAAACTAGAGAGGGTGGCCGCTAAGATAGTTACAGAGGATACAAATCTTTTAACTTGTTTAGCATATTTCCTACTTTTCTTCATCCATTATTACTACAAATATTACTCCTTTCTTGGGCCTGCCTGGTACTTGGATATAATTTCAAGGCCTGGCGAATCGCTCGTGTGGTCAGCTTACCCTTTTTCTTATTTCATTTCTTACAGGGGAAAAATAGTAGAGGCTCATATAAGGACCGCTATAGCGGCAACTGATCCTCTCATATCAGCACGGCTATAAAACAGGCGTGTGCACGGGGACGATTCTGCATAATATGGTTACCAGTTTGGGGCTACTCCAAGGAGGTGTATCTAAGAGTGTCATATGATAAGGGAACATTCAACAATGCTACATTCATTAATGGTAATGATGCTGCTAACAGTGTTGGGCTGGAAGATATCGTCATCAGATGCATCCGTGTCATGCTTGAAAGCAGAATTATATCATCATTCAAGGGAAGTGTGTCCAGAGAGAAAAAAAAACTAAAAGGCGACAATAAGCGTCGGCACCTTTCGTGTTGGTGTATCAATTTTTGATGTCCTTGACTCTGCTCCGTTGACAAGAATACCACTAAGTATCGGGAGAAAAATATTTTAAGATTATGAAAATGACATCTGATCACCTGAAATCAGCTCATGGGTGTTTTGATTTTGACAATGTGCTTGGACATGCGCATACAAAATCGATAGACAGGCTGTCGCCTCTCCATTTAGTTATTTTCTCTCTGGTGTGGCAATGCGCTCGACCGTTACCGGGTTACCCGTAAAGGGTCCCTCTCTCTTGTTGTGGCGGATAATGCTAGATGGGCTACTACATGCTCTCATTGTTGCTAGAGCGTCTGCCCAAAGATACGCAGTTGATCCTGCCATCGTATTAATTGACAAGTACCCAAACATTGTCATGGTCTTTCGGTCAACCTACAGGAAAGGTATGAATCTGAATGGACTCATTCTTTGCCAAAACATTGCGTTTGACTGGATCGATTAAATACCTAGGAGTTGTTATCGACTCTCGATTTAAGAGACACAATAATAGAAGCATATCTATGAGCATGCAGGAGGTCTTCTGGTTGCACCTGGGGCATAAAGTCTTGTCTGCTAGATTTAGACTACAGTTGTAAGGTGAATGATAACATACAGTCAGCTATTCGCAAGGAAACCTTCAGCAGCTTGCCAAGATATAAACACTTACCTGCTCGGATATCACTGAGGTCATAAGAACTACACCAATTCTATCCAGTCCATGGAGACCATTCTAAGTCTAGCACCTCTAGATTTATTTATGAAGGAAGAGGCTCGAAATGTTTCAGATTGTAGTCAATGGTTAGCGAGAGACTGGAGTCCTTGACATTCACGAGTCTGGTTACAACTGATCCTCTTCTGGTAACAGGAATATCATGATACTTATCCTAACACTCTTTTAAAAATATCGAATTACCATATCTGGAACAGAGACAAGAGCCGATGTTGATTCTCTCATATCAGGACATCATGCTGATATTACAACGAACTTGGGCTGCTTACAACATCATGAGATGCTGCCATGGTTGGCATATCTTCATACACTCAGGGCTCACAAACGATTATTGAGTCCCTCTGTGAAGCAAACAGTGTAAAACTTATATGGATTCTCAGCTCTAAGGGCATTTAGGACAATGAGAGGGCATTTAGGGTAATAGGGCACGAATTGGCATGGAAAGGTAGCGACACTGTCTTTGTGGGACCTGGATTGCTTCTACCGTCTGGACCAGAATTGAGAGTTAGAGTTACGAGCAATTCTGAAATGAATGGCTTGAACGAAATGAACTTGGGCAGTCATAGATGTTTATATCCAGCTATCACTTGCACACTTGCGTGCACAGCAATGAATCAGAATGCAGGCGAAATAGATGAAACTACGGAACATTTGGTCTGCTAATGTAACAATCTGCTTTGCAGACTGTAACACTTGCGAGGTATATATATTAATCCACCAGATTTATTAGGCATCAGGCCAGAGAAGATATTCTTCTTTTTGAAAAGCTTTCAGGCTAAACTGCTAGCTGGGGGATGGCACACTGTGCCCTAGTGTCGACCAATACTAGGTCCCTCTTCTAGCCTAAACTAACCTATTCAGCTATTAAGACTAGTTTTATTTTGTCTTTAACCGAACGATTATTAGGTCGTTTCTAATTTTCCTTTCATAACTTAAATCTAATATGTAAGTTCCACGAAAAATACTGCAGGAGCATAATAAATAATTCTCTAAGTCGTTATGGGTTAATTTTAGCACAGTATAGTATATTTTTGCCATTAAACTTTATTCGCGTTTATTGCTGCCACTGTGCCATTTGACACCACTCGAGTTAAAATAGTAATAGTTAGTCCTATTCAAAGTTTGTTTCGCCCTTCTGCCAACTGCAGTTACATTTCGTTTCGAAATTTCCTGAATCAAATTAAGCTACTCGACGTCATCTGCATTCTTCGAGCATTGTAATCCCAGGGGAGCGTTGTCGCTATTTGTTTTATTTTCTTATTTATGGAAATGAGGGTGTATTTTCTGAATATCTTCTGCCGTTTTCCTTCTCCGCATTGTATTGTGATTTTCGACCGCTTAACGGTTGAATATCTCACTGAAAAGGGTTGAAGTACACAACTTTGTTTTCGAATGACTGTCTGCTATTTGCAGTTTGGTTTTATTTTATTTTCGTTTCATCTGTAATGTAACCGTTATTCGTGCGTGTTCGAGCTCTTAGAAAAGCAGTGAAAAATATATACAGTGTGTCCAAAAAAATATGCAACATATGGGAAACTTCTTTATTATTGGTTTCTCAGAAAATTTTATTCTTGATAAAAGTTGGTGCTTGCCCTTAAACAATTAATGAGTATTTCAGATTTTAAGTACCGCTTTTAGTGCGGGAGCCAATGTCATTTCCCGGAATCGCGTCAAGGATAAAGTACCTTAACTTATAAAGATACAGCAAAATCTTATAAGGAAAAGTTCTTCCAAAATAAAAAAATAATCTAAATATGAAATTTGAGTTAAGTACATCAACTTTTAATTTCTCTTTTTTTCTCGATTTTTTCCTTAAACATTACGCTACTGGTGAATGTTTTGTTCTTTTTTGTTATTAGTATACTTGACAAGCAACTGAAAAATTTATTTAAGACAGAAATTAGTTACATAGTTGCATAATGTTTCAATTTTTCCACAGATAAAAGCCAGTTTAGGTATCCGTGTGTTGCAAACACTTAAATGTGGTCCAAAATAATTATTGTCCACAATAATTACAAAATACAATTTGAATGACTGACTCAATAGTAATTAATTTCATATGTCAGAGTAAAGTAAAATTATTGCTATTTATTTGTTTTTATTCCAAATGCACGGCCTACTCTTCAAGACCAAATATTTTATATGGCTTTTTAGGATACTTGGGCATAATTTACTCATCGGGTGCAAAAGATAAATAAATTATTAATTGTTTTACATGAAATGAAAAGAGTCGGCTCTATTCATGATTTTGATAGGAAAAAAATTTGAACCAAAAGGGTTTAAATGTGTTTGCAACACACTGATACCTAAACTGGCTATTATCTCTGGAAAAACTGCAACATTATGCAACTATGTAACTAATTTCTATCTTAAATAAATTTTGAAGTTACTTGGCAAGTGTACTAATAACAAAAGAACAAAATATTCACCAGTGGCGTAACGTTTAGGAAAAAATCGAGAAAAAAAAATGAAAAATTAAAAGTTGATGTACTTAACTCAAACTTTATATTTAGATTACTTTTTTAATTTGGAAGAACTTTTTCTTATAAGATTTTGCTGTATCTTTATAAGTTAAGGTACTTTACTCTTGGCGCGATTTCGGAAATATGTCATTTGCACCCGCACTAAAAGCAGTACGTACATTTTGACATACTCGTTTACCGTTTTAAGGCAAGAACCAACTTTTATCAAGAATAAAATTTTCTGAGAAACCAATAATAAAGAAGTTTCCCATATGTTGCATACTTTTTCGGACACACTGTATACTACGTATTCATGTACACAAATCAGTTTGGTTGAAATTTAACATACAACTTGACAAGTATAAATAACACTTACCTTCCTGTCAACAAGAAATACGATGCGCTGCCGAATCTTGCATAAGCATTCGATACTGTATCGCTTATGGCATTACAGCGGTAGGAAAAATAGTAATCAGTCTCTCGATCGCAGATCAGTTTTCACATCTCTGCTTTTTGTTACATATAAGATATCATATTGAAGAGAGACACATATTTCTTATATGATTTTATGTCAAAATGTGCTTACGCCTATAAGTGAACTGGATGTATCATGTCTGATACATAAAACATATATATTTTTACTCCTAAGTAGGTATCTTTCGAAAAAATAAGGGAAAAATAATACTCAGAAATAAGATTCTACTACCGCCCACCCTCCTCTCTTCAAAGGCCACCCCTTGCATATGCCCCCCGACGAATGGGAAGGGGGCTTCAGTGAGGCTTGTAACGTCAATGAACATAACAGCTTCAATCTGAAATAATAATGACAATACTTAGAAATTCTAATATTAATTCAGAGTATATTTATTGCCCAGCATTTTTTTTTATTCAGAAATTAAAATAGTTCGGTTAAACTCAAGATATTTTTTATTTCTCTAAAATAATATTTCTTATATTCATATCTAGAAATCGTGCCTTAAGCGAGAAAGCATACAAAAAAAATAGTTAAACTATGTACTTATGAGTATAAATCACTATTTGGTCACTTATTAGTCGTAGGTATGAGTAGTGCGAACGCGTAAAACAATATGAAACCTGAACTGAACGACTAAATATACAATTCATGACGAACAGTTGAGTCTTAATTTCAAATAGACAAGATTCTTATCGGCACCTTCAAAATATTAAATGCAAATACATTGTAGCGCATTGTTTCTGCATAAATTTTGCAATAATATATTATATTGCTTTTTATTTTACAAATCAGAAAAATGCAGTTTTTCACATACTAAATAAAATCTCGTCTATAACGTTTTAAAGCTAATCTTTCTCCTTCAATTTGATGTCTGACATGAAATATTTAGGTTATTTCGGTTCTTATTGAACTATAGGATTGAACTATAGGTTAGGCATTAATAATAATAATAATAATAATAATAATAATAATAATAATAATAATAATGACTTTCGGAATTAGCAAATGCCAAACTGTTACCATCGAGAGAGGCAAACTAAAGAATGCTCCCGAAGTGAGATTGGGTGAGGAGACTGTATTAACATCTATGAGAGAGGACCCCTACAAATATCTAGGTATTCTCCAAACGAACAAAATAGAGCACAAGCAGATTAAGGAGACACTTACCGAACAACTTAAAAGAAGACTGCGGAATATCTTCAAAACTAAGTTAAACTCATCTAATGTAACAAAGGCTATTAATACCTATGCCATTCGAGTGATAGGGTACTCCTTCGGGATTGTTAAATGGTGCCACACAGATCTAGAATACGTAAATAGAATGGTTAGAGTTATGTTGACCAAACACAGGATGCACCACCCTAGAGCCCCAAAAGAGCAAGCGTCAGTCCCTAGGGACCTAGGCGGACGAGGTATCATGGATGCAGTAATAGTATGCAATACCCAGATTGAGGGCCTCAGGAATTACTTCTACAATACACAATCCAACCTGCACAGGGGAAAAACGATCCAAGTCACATTTCCCATAGGAAACCTTTTTGTTATTGATTTCACAGAAAATTTTATTCTCGGGAAGAGTTGGTGCTTGGAAAAAAACTAATTTTGACAATGCTAAATTAAGGATAAGTTATACAGGGTATTTAAAAAAAAATACAAAAATGATTTTGATTCTGAAATATCGGAAAACCTTGTACAGAAAAAATAAAGCTCCTATTAAGATAAAAATAAAAGTCAAATACCATTTTTTTTTCAAAAGTGCACCGTTGCGGAGAAAATCCATTTCAATTATTGAAAAACCCTCTTTTCCTTAATTTTGTCCCTATTTTTTTCAGGAACGATGCACTTTTGAAAAAAAAATGGTATTTGACTTTTATTTTTATCATAATAGGAGCTTTATTTTTTACCCGTAGAAGGTTTTCCGATATTCCAAAATTTTTGTTTTTTTACCCATCATTTTTGTATTTTTTAAATACCCTGTATAACTTATCCTTAATTTAGCATTGTCAAAATTAGTTTTTTTCCAAGCACCAACTTTTCTCAAGAATAATTTTTTTTGTGAAATCAATAATAAAAAAGTTTCCTATGGGAACTGTGACTCGTTTTTTCCCTGTGGTCTTCAGTTGTTATAAAAGCTGACATAGGATATACCCCTCTAAATCTAAGTCAGAGGAACCACTTACACTTTCCAAATATGACCACCAACCAAGACAAAATCACACAATGGGCATCCAAAGAGTTGCATGGACGTTACCACTACAACTTGGAGAAAGAATACATCGATAAGGGTGCATCTCTCGGATGGCTGCTGAGCGGAACACTTTATCCTGAAACAGAAAGATTTATGGTCGCTATACAAAACTAGGTTGTAAGCACCAGAATCTACTAAAAATATATCCTAAAAGAGCAGGTTATGACGGATAAATGTAGAAAGTGCAACAGTCAATCGGAGACCATTGAACATATCCTGTCTGGATGCGAAAACCCAGCAGGCACAAAATATTTGGAAAGACACGACAAAGTGGCTGCGATAATATACCTCGAACTCCTCAAGCTACACAAAATAATGCCAGATTGCACCTTACTATCGCTATAAACCACCGCCAGTGATTAATGGATAAGGGTATTATAACTGATAGAACAGTGAAATACAATAGACTTGACATAACCATTGTATACAAGAAAGACAAGAAAGCGCTACTGATAGATGGCGCAATTCCCAATAACCACAGTACAGAGTTAAAGTACGCTAAGAAAATAACCAAATACACCTGAAACGCGAAATGCAAGAAATGTGGGAGCTTCAAGCTGTTAAGGTGGTGCCGATCATCATCTCCTCCATGGGACTAATACTGAATACTTTAAAGAACGGTATATGGGACATAGGAATATCCTGGAATACCTACCGAACTATGCAGAAGTCGGTTATGTACATGGATGACCTAAAGTTCTTTGCAGAGAACCAGACTGGATTGCACTCTCTAATTATAACCGTTAAGACCCTCAGCGGGGACATAAACATGTCATTTGGACTTGAGAAATGCGCTATCATCAACATCAAAAGGGGCGCCGTGGAAATCCAAGAATATCGAGAACTTACATCCCGAAGATACATACAAGTATTTAGGAATGCCTCAGAACCAACATATCGACCACACTCACCTGAAGAATATATTCTCTGAGGAGTACAAGAAGAGAGTACTCAAAGTTCTGAACACCAAACTTTCATCTAAGAAGCAAATCACCGCTCTGAACACCTGGTCAGTGCCTGTCTTAACATATAACTTTGGTATCCTTAAGTGGCCTGATGCGGACCTAAATAGACTCGACAGGCTATCCCGGCGACTGATGACCAAATTCCGATGTCTGCGCACCAATGCATCAGTTAAGAGGCTATACCTTCCCCGAGCAAACGGCGGTCGAGGTATGTTGAACATCTACAAGTTGTGCAGAACCCAGGAGAAGAACATACGGCAACAATTGCTAAGATCCGAAGATGGTCTGATGAGAATAGCAGTCCAGGATGATCGCCACTGAATCTACAACACCGCAATCTCGAGTTCGACATAAGCTCAAGGCAGGACGATCAACATCACCTGGATGGAACAAGCGTTACATGGTGAGTTTCCAAGAAGTCTAGAAGCGGACAACGTCGATAAGCCGACCTCACTAGCATGGCTCGGCGCCGGTTACCTCTACCCAGAAACTGAAGGATTCTTCATGGCCATTCAGGACAGAGTTATCAGGACTCGCAACTATGAAAAACATTGTCTAAGACTTGACGTAGAGGACAGGTGTAGGAAGTGTGGGGCGGGGGTGAATCTATAGAGCATATCATCGCAGGCTGTAGATCACTCGCAGATAGCGCATACCTAGGACATCACAATCAAGTGGCCAAAATCATCCACTAACAGCTGGCTCTCAAGAACGCGCTCCTACAAATATGCCCACAGTATTACTAATATCAGTCAGAAGCAGTCTTGGAAACAGTTAGAGCGGTACTGTATTGGGACAGGCCTATAATAACGGATAGAACGGTGGACTACAACAGACCGGACATCGTTATCTTAAATAAGGAGAAAAAGACTGGAGCCACTATCTCATAACGTCAGAAGAACTGAGACAGAAAAAGTCAGAAAATATGAAAACCTTGCAGTAGAGCTGAAGAACGTCTGGCAGCTGACTAAAGTCTTCGCAATCCCACTGGTAATTTCGGCTAAAGGGATCACTTTGAAGAATCTACCTAAAAATCTTCAGTATCTCGAATTATCAGAACATCATGGGGTACGCGCAGAAGGCACTTTACTTCAGACATGCCATATAACCCGCAAATTCCCGAACGGAGCCTAAGTGGGAGGAACTGAATTGTTTTTCCACCAGGTTACCCCAGCCTAGTATTCAGGCTAAATCGTTACCAGCGAAATCTGAGTTAGCATGGATAACGATAATAATAATAGTAATAAGAATAATATTAGGAAAATATTGGTGATGTTAACATCGATTACAAATGCTAGGTAAGATACCAAATGTTAGGCCAAGTGTCCTAAATCTTGACGGTGATGTCATGGCCAGGAATTTATGGTGCGATCGAAATTCGAGGTTAGGACCAGGTGCCACGCCCTTCAATATACCATAGCCCACTTCGGCAAAAATATTTACATATTTCGCGGTGTTTTTTTTAATACTCAAAAATGGTCAAATACTATGTAAATGGCCTAAATTGATGCCACGCCCTTAAATATGCTTTAGCCCACTTCGACGAAAATATTTACATTCACCGTCTTTACCACGCATCGCACTTTGTATGGGTTATTTTGTTCGATTTGAAGAGGAAGCTATTTTAGCCTATTTTTCAGAAGTCACAAAAACTTGTAAGCATCGAGTCTTTTTTTATGTTCGACACACACACACACAAGAGGAAAATCCTATACCACTCAACGAGTGGTGCATGTTCAGAGAAGTTGGTGGACGTGGGCCTTGGAGCTCTGTATGTTACAGTTTTCAGAAAAGACGTTATTCGGAAGTCCATTCCAGAGCGAGGCAGTCTTCCAGATAAAGGAGTCCCATAACAGCGACGTCCTAGGTCTTCGTAACTGAATCGTATGTTGATGGACAGCTTGTATCTGACAGGTGATTCTGTTTGGCACAACTCTGGGTTAAATCACAAGTGCCAGCTCGTTGGAACACCTTCCGTAGTAGTATCGATAGTAAAGAGATAGGTCCGCCACTTTTCTTGTATGTTCAAGGCTATCAAGGTCTTTAGTCAACTCTGGGTCATCTACAAGACGGACTGCTTTCGTTTCTATGGGGTCCGATATCTTAAGCAAGTGTTTGGGTGCCGAGCTGTACACATGGGAACAGTATTCTATAGATGGTCTTATCTGGGTCTTATAGAGCAGTAAGAGCTGATGAGGTATATACAACTTTTTTGGTA
The DNA here is from genome assembly GCA_016904865.1 of Pissodes strobi. Lineage (NCBI taxonomy): Eukaryota > Metazoa > Arthropoda > Insecta > Coleoptera > Curculionidae > Pissodes > Pissodes strobi. The sequence continues at coordinate 48,156 of MU185299.1, read as the reverse complement.
TATAGATTCCTCCTAGCTATTGTGCCGCTACCTTTGCGATTTTGGTGACGTGATCACGTGTTTTTTCTGTCATTGATAAGTCAGGTCCCGCGTTGTTTGTTTTTTTTTTTGAGAAGACAGCTGCTTGAGTCTGTCCTACGTTAAACTGGACATTGTTTTCCCATTCCACGATGGCGTTCCTAATTTTCTCAGTTTCTCCATGACTTTGGACATGATAGAGACTAAGTTATCTGGAATCGTTTTTTTACCTTTCCTCGGGATTGGTTGCACCTGAGCGCATTTCCGGCTAGAAGGAAAGCATGCAGTTCTCTGCAACACGTTTTTCTTCTTGAAGTTGAAAGTAAAGATTTTTTTCAATTAAAAGGAAACCTAGCCCCGGAGAGTCGTGTTACAAATGCCCGGCCCCGGTAGTGGGGGTCGTTAGAGCGCCACCAGTTCTCTCCAACTAAACTGAAAAAGCTCCGCTGGTGTTGTGCAGGGTGGCTAAGCTGGCTTATTAAATCAAAAATTACTCAGGCTTAACTTAACAAGAAAACACAATATATGATTTAAGGAACAATCTATTTGCTACTAAGTTTTTTTTAATAACACAGCAACAATACTACAGTAAAATTGCAATTTTATAGAGAAAGGAATGTCAAATGACTATTAATGTGATTGATAAATAGAGTACAATATGGAGATTGTACGGAGACCAATTCTGTTGTTAACTCTTAGTACTGTATGCCTTACAACTAAATGTGCTAAATGCTACAAACCGAAGTGATCACTTTGATGTCAACTAAGCTAATTACATATATGTATGCGTGCGCAAATAGCTGCACCAATCCTAAATGTAGCAATAATAATATGTAGCGATGAACGGCCACAATAATTAAATCAAATGACTCGATAAATTAATAAAAAGAAGAAAATTAGAATAAAATTATTGAAAGCTTGGCTGTCACTGCTTGATTTATATTATAAAGAACGAAAACTCAGAGCGGTTATATTACTCGATAAATGAATGAAAGAAATAAAGTTATTGAAACTGTTTTAAAGCACGACTGAAAATGCTTGATTTATATTGAAAAGAAAGAAAATTCAGAGCGATTAATAATAATAAATGAGTAAATAAACTTAAGCTTCTGTACGATACCACTTAGATCCGTCGAACTCTGGTAGAGGTGCCGGGCATCCGTTGGTACTGCTAGGGCACTGGCCCTGAGGGTGAAACTAGCAGATGACTCGCCAATAAAATGGGCCCGGAGACAGGACTTGTAGCCACGTAGTTGAAAGTTGTAGCCTGCTAGTAAAAGTGGTAGCCTGTGGGTAAAAGTTGTAGCCTGGTAGAAAATCCCCGAAATAACCCAGTACGCATTAGACAAAGCCCCCTTACTTTAATAATAAACTATAGCCCCCTCTTACATAAATATATTTTCTTTATAAAACAAATTCCCCCAAAAGTTATCAATGAATTTTCAATGACCATCAGCAAATAAAAGAAATACTGAGGTACAGACAACTTGAATATAACAAAGATAGGTATGAGTCACCCCTAAAAGAAAATATAAACTTATGATCAAACTCAAGTTACATTAAAATAAAAATTCAGATTTGATAAAATGGAATAGATAAGATAACGCATCGGACGCAAAGTAAATGTGGACGAGGCACAAAAAAGGTTAACACAGATAAAGCAATTAAATCTTTAATTTAGGCAAAAAAACTGTAGCAATAATTACCTCGTTCGTGTGCGAGGGTTACGGGAGATTCGACGGTCTCGGTCTTATACGAAGAACGTGGAAAGCATCTAGTACAGTATTTAGATCCCGATAAATCGGTCGTGTGAAATGAAATTTAAAAATATTTGACACTGGCAAAATCGGACTGTTACATCTCTATGGCACGGAGAAAAGCCTGCATAGTGGAGCTGATAGTCCAGCAGCACATTTTTAAGCACTATTGCGGGAGTACCCTGTGGCCTTGTTAGGGTCTAAGCTTTTGAGTATTCGTTTCACTTCGTGTTGGCGGAATATTTGGCAAAGATATTCTATGTTGATCATGGTGATTAAAATATGACAAAGCGTTAACATTGGAAGATTTGCAACACTCTCAGTTAAGTGATATTTCCAATTTTATTAATGAGGCACCCGATGATATTTATCTTTAACAAAAGTGATCAATATATTTGGATTGGCTTGAGCATGCCGTCGCATCACATTAAAGATAAGAGCACCTTACTAATGGTCAGAATTACGAAACCAAAAACCCATTCAAGTCGAATATTTGCTATATCTAATTAGCTAAATAATGGTATGTATGTACAGGGTGGCCCGTTTAAGAGGGGCCTTATCTCGAAAACTACGGGGGTTGGAAAAAAATTAAATACAAAAGATATTCCTAGTAAAATGATCTTTATTTTTTGCATTGTTTTAATCGTCACTTTTTTATATACAGGATGGTCAAAGAAAGTTACACTTTTTTGAATGAAACACCCTATATTCTATTACTATTTTGGATTCTACTTAAAATTCTAAGCATATTTGATGTATGATGTTATACCTCTAGAGTTAGTAGTTTCACAGACATAAACAGTTCAAAAATCGGTACTTTGACTACTTTTCACCTTGGTAGCAAGAAGACCATTAGAGATGGAATAAAATTAATTTCACATTCCTATCTTAACTTTCCAAGAGCTATCTGATGGTGCTAACTGATGGTACCTACCGAGATTTAGTACCCATGGTACCACCTGCCAATTAGAACAATTATGCCAGTTTTTCTTTCGGGCTATCGTCGCAAACACTATTCTCAAAAGTAGAAAAACATATAAATATTGAACAACCCAATATCATAAATTCCTTCAATACCTACATGGACGGTGTAGATAGGGGAGACCAGAATATTACTCGTCTCCATTACAGGGATGAAAAGTTAGTTTCTACTGTTTGCATAATGTTTGATAAGGCCAATCACAATGCATACCAACTGCATCGGACTCAGGAAGGCCAACTGGATCAGTTTGAGTTCAAAAGGGCGGTTGCTGGAAATATCTTGGAATCAAACCGGAAAGTTCTCAAAGCGAAATTTGCATGAAAATATTCACTGGAGGTTTGATAGAATAAACCATCTGATAATATATCAAGAAAATCAACTCAGAAGTAGAGAATTTCTCAAGTTTTGCTTTAAAAATACCATACACGCCCTTTAGTTATAATTTATTCATATATTTTTTTAAATTATATTTTTAATATGCTATACTGTAAAATACTAAAAAAAAATTAATATTTAGTTCAAAAGCAGTAGTTTATGTTACTACCGTCTTAAAAAAAACACCTCATAGTTTTGAGTTGGACATAACAAATCCAATGATGTTTTTGTGCATTTATAAAGGAGACCATAATATTTGGTACAAAATATTTAAAAGTAACATCTGAGTTAAATGCAGCAAATGCTTTAAACAAACAAAATATCATATTTCAAAAAAGCTAATTTAGAAAGATCATTTGATTTCTAATTTTTTTGTTTAGTGCCATAGTGCCATTTATCATTTAAGCGATAAATTGACCAAAAGACAAATTCCTAAAGAAATGACCATTGTCTCTAGTATAAATAAATAAATCTCGACTCCCTATAGCTACGGTGAAAATCGTTGTAGAGAATATAATCAACCAGACGACTTAATTCAGCTTTCTGTCGTGGCAAAAGGGCCGTATATTCCATTTTGGCTGACTGGCCGGGCAGTTTATCTTTCCGACTTGGTCATGTAAGGCTAATTGAGCTTGCACCGGACCTAATGAAGTGGACGTGTCTCTGTCTTCTCCCCAAGTACTTAAGAGACGTGCTGGAGACGTCGGATACCGCTAATTGGCATCGTTGCGTTGGAGTAATAAAGTAATTGAATCATGTTCCTAGACGGTTGCTTCTATGCGACAACTATATCTATTCCTAAAGCCCTTTTCAATATATAAGAATCATTTGCTCTGTTATATCCATATGTACGACTTGACTAGTTTTTCCAAAATAAGATTGCGAAGCAGAACCTTAGAAAAAAATAAATGAACTCGGGAATATCTGATTATAGTAAAGCAGGTATAGTTTCTACATGATCCATTTGATTGATAGCATTTATTTTACCTAACTCATTATTGCTTATCCTTTTTCAATTAAAACAAGTATTTTATTCAATTTAATGGCACAGTTTATAATGCTTAAAACTTCTATAATGATGGGTGCATACATTTTGATCGGTATAAATAAGTTGAGCTTAGAGTATAGAGTAATAGCCAAATCAAATCCAAAAAGGTAACGCAATTAATGAACCTATCAAATCAGAAATTATTAAAATACATAATACATAAATAACAATAATATATCAGAATGCAAACGCAATTAAAATATAAATAAAGAGTTGCGTAAAAGTCCAAATATAGGCAATGCAATTTATATATGTCGTAGGCTAATAGTGAAATATAGCTTGACATAATAATGATATGCCGACATTTACTATAAAAATGAGATGCTACATCTCCACTATAGGAAAATATTTTACAAATTTAGGTAATTCAAATCGCTGAAGAATATGATTAATAATAATAAACTAAATTAAATTCCTGTATACCATCTTCCATCGGTAATAAAAACCGCTACATTTAAATACATATAGAACTCCATTATAAAGGAAACTACCCAATTTTCCTTTTCTAAAATATTTCTTATATTCATTTCGGGTAGTCTATAAACTCTGCGAAAAAGAAAACTGGCACCAATGATTTGCATATAAATGTACGTAAAACAAAGAACGAAACAAACAAATATATCTAGATCTTATCCTAATATACAACATTCATCCAGAATGATGACATGCTGTTTAAAAGGTAATTTCATCTGAAATGGAATTCATTTTATGAGACAAATGGACAATGCTTTAATGACCAACTTTCGGCTTCATTCACATAGCATGCGCCAATGAAAATAATTATTTGTTATGGGGAATAATTGTCTATGATCCGAATTACGTATATACATAACTTTAGCTGCCGGCATTAATTAAGATCCTAGAAATTTTAATTGACATTTTTTATTTGACGGAATTTTCGAAAGTATCGTTAGTTAATATATTTTTTTTATCTCCATGGCAATTTTTCACGAAACGCAACTTTCTACAATGTTGAGCGTGCGGAAAATTATTTGCTGTAACTAGTCTTAAGCGTTGGGTGTCAAATATGTACCCTTTACTAGTTAGTTGCGCATTAGGAGGTCCATATGCCAGGTTTACATAGCGGATTAAATTTTTTTAAAACGCGTGGGTCTATGCCTTGGCAGTTAGGCTAAGGCGCCACGATTTTTTTCTACAAGAAATGTATCAATGATTATTAATTCTTAAAAATAGGGTAATACAATTTAGAAAAATACCCTGTATATGACTATCAAGAGATTTAGAAATTAAAGGTATTTATTAAGGAATGGTACGGTTGATACTAACTTTCCAAAATAAACATCGGGATTCCAAATAACTATTTATTGAAATATGAGAAACTTACACAAATCCTTTCAGGGCAATTAAGTTTTATCTCCAATTAATTTGAAGTTAAACTAGTGAGAAGATTCTCTTTTAAGGTATTTCACCTATACTGTCAGAATAGTAAATCAAATAATATAAGATACTAAGTCCTAATCTAGGTGTCATAACGCTAATATTGCCACTGCCTATTTCAAAACAATCCCAACTAAACGTTGAATTCTTAAAGGTTTGATAAAATCACGAGATACTATAAAGGAAGTTTTTTGCTAAACTAGCTTTATACTAAATCAATAAAATATCCCGTAGAGTAAAAAGGCATAGATATAGGTAGCCGATACATATATGCTGATATAAATGAAATGATCATTAAACAAAATTAATCTAAATTATATACATGGCAGCGGTAAGCATATAAGCACAACGTACATGATTATGGCAAACGGCATGTCTCTACGCTTTCTGATTGGTTGATGCCAGATAGCAGTACGTTCTGTCATTGCGGAGTCACAGTCATGTACGTTTTGCAGGGGATTTAAAAATACAGATGTATGCCAGATAACAGTACTTATTGCCAGAATCGAGTCATCGCCGTGTACATTATGGCAGTAAATTAAAGTTGCACGAGAATGTATTTTAAATATTTAAAATGCAATACAAAAACTGCAATAACTAAGTACCTTAACATAAATTAAAAGGTTGTAAAAACATATATTTTATTAGTTCCTAGTGTCCACTGCCATGCGATTTTGCATTTTCTATGTTTCGTTCCACATTTAGATGTAAATTTCGTTTTCTTTTTACTACTCTTGGTTTTTTTCATTAGTACAGGCTGGTCTTCCACTGGGCATCCTCTTACTGCCTCCCGTAATACCAGGTCTTCTTCTGGCAATGGTTGTCGGCTGTACACGAATTGCCGTACGACAAGGCCTTAAAGGGATATTGGATCCTGCCGTACATAAAAAACTGTTCCATGCATTTCTGGTGGTGACTTTTTGGAGACGAGCTAAACATTTTTGGATAGAAGCTTCACTAGTGTCAAGTCTTGTGTGGCAATTCTCCATAAGTTTTAACAAAACTTCAAATGATGATGACTCAGTGTTATTGTATGGCCTTTGGTTTTTAGATACAGGGTAATTTTCATTGTGATTTCATTATTTAGTTCTGCATAAGATTGTTGTTCACATAAATCAGTTGTTGATGCCGAAATGGATGCATACGTTCGTTACAAACTAACAAGACGTCTGTAAAATTCTTCCCCTTTAGCCTTTTCACCCAATGCCAAACATGCGATTTGGTAACGAATCTCGGAAATATTTGCTTTCAGGTCGTAATAAAAAAAAATTAACTCCTGCTTGATGTTTACATGTTTTACCTAGCCGACCAACAAGACAAGTGCAGCAACCAATTTCAATATTCATATCATATAACACTTGGTCATTTTTTTCACTGGGTATGTGAATTCATCTATTTTTTGTATGCCATCCTTTTTTAGATAACTTGCTTTCTTCAGGTGTGATTTTAAAAGATGGTTTTCTTCACTGTACCTTCTAGTAGCAAAGTTTCTTAGACGTCGAATATAATATTGTTCCATAGTCTTACAACTAAAGTCCAGTAGGGCAACTACGTTATAAGCTTTACATCGAGACAGTACTATGTCATTATATAGACGTACACATACTTCAGAGAAGTTATTCGTTTAATGACCATGAGTATTGCCGTCACGATAAGCTAAACATCTTCGCGTCGGGATCCAATAGCTGCTAATATATTCTACACATTCTACACAATGAGGATATTTTCCTGATAGTTCGATATTTGATGCATTATAAAAAGCATCGGTAGCGCTCTCTGGAGATAAAGCTGTTAATATATTTCTAAATGAATAATACAACTGTTACCTGTTTTCTTTTGGTATGATGTTTTTTTTTTCAATCAACCATCTCCAAACTGATTGCGATATGTGAAAAGAACAAAGTAATAAACGTGATTGTGGAAAAACTGTGTTTAGAGCTTATCTCTCTGCTTCGCTATCATCTGTCATAAAGCACCCAGGAAACCCTTTCCCTTTGGAAGACGAATCGCCTACAGCTTCTCTACCACTTTTAAAGCCTGCCATGTAGTCGTGTTTTGCTAGACCCTTGTTTATAAGTACTGCTAGTGGTACAGCACCTGCAGAGCATACTGTTAACATAAAAGTTATAGAATGATTTTCTGCGTCACAAGACGCGGTGCTGCCTACAAATACAATATCCCCAGCACGGTGTAAATTATGCGCTCTTCACGTAATTATGACAACTTACTGTAAAAGGGTCTTCCTTAACCTTTATAGTAACACCTTTTTCTGTGTACTACGGCTGTTTTTCTTGAAGTTTCTAAAAATAATAATATTATAACTATTTAGTTAGACAATATGGCCGAAAACAAAGAATCGAAAAGTCAACTAGTTAAAAATAATTCAATATAATGAAAAATATAACTACCTCTACCATTCATTTGCCAAAACGCGATCCTAAATTAACACTCCGCCATTTGTCGTACCAATATCGTACTGTACGATATTTTGGGTTTATGAAACCAGTGGCAAGATCTTCTTCATCCGCTTCTAATTCAAGTTTGTTTAAATGGTAATTAATATCTATATTCAGTTATTCCCATACCATTATCAAAGTACGATTCAAACAATTGTCTGGTTTCTAATGAAGCTGGCAACGCCGACAACGCATCTGCAGTGTTTATGTTGTGGGTGTGTTCATTATTTATAGTAATTACAGCCGGCAACCCTACCTAAAATATTTATTATTAACTCAAAGATTAAAGCAACAAAATATAAAAATAATCCGATAACATTTCTTTTCTCACCTTAACATGTAGGTGCTTTGCGATTGTATTTTTTGTAGTTACTCTAACCACTATTGTAATTTTAGCGTTACATTCGCAATTTTTTGATTTCTTGTTTGTGTTGGTTCTCTTTTTAAATGAGTTAAATAAATTAACTTAACAAGGGACGTGCTTGCATAAAACGACGTAATGACTAAGCCAAAACAAAAGCGCGGGAGTTGAGATGGCAAAATGTAGATCCATTTGAGGTACGCAGGGCAATTCGTACTGTTATTTGGCGAGCGCAAACTCGGAGGCAAAATGTACATTTAATTGGCGTCTGTATAACAATGTGTACTGTTATTTGGCATCGACCAATGAGATAACCGTATCGCCCTACGTTTGTCAAATACATGTACGTTGTGCTTATATGCCAGCGGTAATATCATTACATCAATAAAAAGTTAATCAAATGTGCTAAATCAATAGGATAACCTGTGAAGTAAATAGATAAGTATAATTAGCCGATAATATGGGGAAAATGAAATGATTAATAAACAAAACTAAGCTAAATGAATCTCAGGGCAGCGATAATATCATTATATCATAATTTTTAATCAATAAAAAGCCAATAGACACACTAAATCAATGAAATAACCAATGATGTAAATGATTAAAAAAACGAAATGAGCTCAGTTCGATTCAGGTTTTAAAGCGAAAACTTAAAATTGCAAATTGCAGCTAAATAAACTCGTGCACTGCTATGAGGCCAATACTTATGGTTCTAGTCTGGAGGCATGATACACAAGTAAATCAGATAATCGCAAAGGCATTATCGAGATATTTGCCAATTAAGGTAATACTATATTGTATTAAGGATAATGAAATTGAAATAATCGACAAGGATAATAAATTACTTAATTTCAATGACTCCATTACCGAAAATATCACGTCAGTAGATATGATATTACTGTAAACGCGAATCACGTAGTTCTCATAATATTTTAACAAAGTAAATTCTCCACTCGAGATAATATTAGGTATGAAAATTGCAGTAAGAAAAAATAGGTAAATCAGTTGATTTTCATAAGCTTCAAAAAAAATCGCTGCCTGCTAGAATTAATAAATTAAATTATGACATTAAAGAGAATAGATCGGTATGATATAATATTTAAACTAAAGTCAGTTATAGGACAAATGCGGCAAGTATTTATGTAACTTACAGTAATAGCATAACATTAAAGTAAATTTACGTAGTACCAAAAGGTTACGTCAACTAATTACAGTCCTATTTTTCGATATTCGAGATGATATCAGACAGAAATATAAAGAAACTACCTATTTCTTAATCAAATAATGGTAAAAACGAGCACGGATTCGATATAAGATAATGTCAGACCCACGGTCATTTATCGACAAGTTAATAAAACTAATTCGGTAATTATTTATAAACGAAAACGAGAAATAATGATCCTATACATGATATAAACTGCAAACGACCTACTGTCGCCTAACTATAGATACTGTTATGCTTTTTCTGTCCTCCTAATAGGCGCAAAACCTTCACTCTAGCTTAGGAGGAACTGAGAGTGAATAATTCCAAATTAAAAGAAAACTTTAAAATTCGAGAATTTATAATTGAAGCTAATTGAATTTACGTGTGTCGATACGTAGGCTAGAACGAGTTGTTGCCGAGCGTACAAATTAGGCCCTAGCTCAAATGTCAGAGAGTAGGGGTGGGTTTATTTATAAGGTGTCACGGGCTTGTAGACGGCACAAGTAAGAAATACCCCAAAGTTGAAATATGGAACTCCTTTTAGCTTAAGCTTCGCGACAAGATAAAAAGATAACAAAATTAAGTTAGAAATTAAATCCGATTTAAATGTCGGAAATTTATCAGTATTACCAATAGATAAAATAAAGACTCAAAAATTAATCAAAAATCGAAGTCAGTAATAAGCAAATACTCAAATATTAATAAAAAAAACAAAGTCTGTGATAGACGAATACTCAAATATTAATAAAAAAAAAACCGAAGTCAGTAATAAACGAATACTCAACTATTAATCAAAAGTAAATACAGAACGTTTCAATTATTGACCGCAAGTAATTAAAAAACCGATACGTACCACTATTAGCAACCCTCTTCTCTGGAACGTTACCGCTTAAGGGAAGTTCAGGAAATTAAACAACCAAATGAAAACAGGTGAATACGGTAAATTGAAGGTTAGTTTATTACTATTAGATGAAATATATTATAACTGATCAAAAAGAAAGAAATTAGAAAATGACCAGTAATTCTGGCAGATTAAAATATTATAACAAATATACTTCAACGATAAATAGTAGGCTTTACTCAGTTACTTGATGGAGTAAATCACGCGCTTTACCTAAACAAACGCCGAAATATTTGACCGTAATCTATGATAAACGAGTTATGCAATGAAAACGTTAAGAAAATATAAACGAAGGCCAGCGATACTGCAAATATCTACTCGTTATGGGTAAATTCAAGTAACTCGAATAAACACTTAATCGATGGTTAATTAACGGATGTCAAATCATGATTTGTTACAAAGCCGTATTACTAACTAACTATGTATATTTAGGTATCAGTTATGATACGTTGGTAATAGCCGCAAAATAAAAATAACTAGTCCGACCTAGCATTAATGTAGCAATCAATCAATTATAGAATTTAAGGTATGTTAAATTTAAACGTAAGTGCTTCCCGGTCAAGTTACCGGTAAGACTAAAATAATGCACAGTTTGTTTGAAAAAAAAAAAGATATCAAAGGTAATAATAAAAATTAAAGAATAACGCAAAGTCTACTAGGCCGTAACAACAATAGTAGTTATCTGATCTACAGGTATCTAATGTAAGCCAGAAATCGTGAAAAATTGAGAATAATAAAAAAAAAATTCGACTTACAATGTTATTGCGTCAGTCATTTAAAAGTTTAAAATTCAATCCAAAATCGAATGGGTTCTAGATTAAACGAATTTAACTGGATTTTAGAATTCAATCAAATAAAATCAGGCGTCTTAGGCTAGACAAATTTGGCCCAATATTTAAGGTTCAATTAAAAGAAATAAGAATAAAATAAATGTTACCTTAGTTAAGGAGAAAAAGTTAATTTTTGTTCGAAAACAAAGCAAAAAAAATAATATTTAGCGTTCGTAGGTTAATTACCCGCAATTGTCACAAAATATATACGAAAAAATATACAAAGATCTCACTCGGTTGATGAGTAGCTCCTCAGGCAGCTTCCAGAAAATAACTGCACACAGGATATACCTATCGTGCAAGTGCGAACACCACGGGATGTGGCCCATCAAATCCCATGGCCCATCAAATCCCATCGTCCTCCTCCAGGCTGGAGAACACCAAAGTACAAAGTCTGAAGCTGATCACTGATCACAGTGATCCAACAAACCCCATTTTTTACCCCTGTCAGGCTAGGGACCGCCAAAGGAATAAGTCTGAGGCCGATGCTTCGAGTGGAAGCGGCCCTAGGTGGTAGATGCATAAGCCTACTCGCATCGTCCGGTGAAAGCCACCACACCAGAATTGGGAAGCGTTAAGTGGTTTTCCCAAATCACGTTCCGCTTCCGCGCGGGTTCCACAGTAGGAATATATGGACATGATGGTGCTTCCAGGATCAAAATATTCCGGAAGTAAACTCCCCGGCCATTCGGATCTCCGGGCGCTGGGTGGCCCTGGGAGCCCTTCATTCCGCATTTCACAGACAGCAAAGATACCGAACCAATTTAGAATAGATTTCTGCAACATAAGAGGCCTAAATACAAACATAAATTCGGTACACCAACATCTACAAGCAAATAGACCACACATACTAGCCCTTGCAGAAACACAAGTATGTTCTACAACAACAACAGTGAACTACCCCTATCCTGGTTACGACTTACATACCCGATTTAGATATAAGTTCGGAATATGCCTTTTTGTCCGAAGCGACCTTTCATGTCACCGCGAGGAAACACTCGAACCGAACAACCTTGACGTCATGTGGCTCAAGTTCACCGCCAAGGGATTAACCAAGTTTATATGTTGTCTCTATCGCCCTCCGAGCGATAGAGCCTACCAAAGCTTTTTTTCAACACTATCTACCACTTTTGACTCAATACAGGTGGATCACCCCAGTTCAGAAATAATCGTTCTGGGAGACTTCAATGCCCACAACACCAACTGGCTCAAACATCACAACAAGACCGACCACGAAGGTAGAGAAGCTGAAGCATTTGCTATCAGCTGCGGGCTTACTCAACTCAGACGAACCAACTCGAATCTCAGAGAGGGGCGAATTCGCCGCCCCCCTGGATCTTTTTCTGACCACCAATCCTGACCAGTACAAGGTTACAGTTGGTCCGCCATTAGGTACTTCCGACCACAAACTTATTATAACGGTTTGTGAATTGCCACCCATACAGAAGGATCCACCATTGCCTCGCAAAATCTGGCATTACAATTCTGCAAACTGGGACGATCTAAGGGAGTTCTACCTAGATTTTCCTTGGCTCGACGTCTGCTTTGGCACTGACGACCCGTCAGTCTGCTGCGAAGAGATCACGCAAGTAATCTCCTCAGGAATGGAAGCATACATCCCAAATTCCATCAAGTTACCATCAAAAGGAAAGCCCTGGTTCGACAGAAGATGCGAAAGAGCTGTAGGTAGGAAACAACAAGCCTACAAGTACTGGCAGCAAAATCAGACCGCTGAAAATCGCAATTATTTTATCGAAGCGAGAAACGAGTGCAAGCGTGTGATCGACGAAACTAAGGACAAACACAATCAAAGGATCAGGAATAAACTTTTGCAATGTCCCAGTGGTTCCAGGAATTTCTGGTCGGTAGCAAAGGCAGTAAGTAACAACTTTACAAAAACGTCTCTCCCACCTTTGACGGACGAACGTGGCATCACGGCGACTAGAGCCAAGGAAAAAAGCAAACATGCTCGCCAAAATGTTTTCATCGCACTCTACCTTAGACGTCCCCCAAGGCAAGACTCTCCCCACCATACCGAACATCAACACTACCATGGCAGAAGTCAAGTTTTCTCACCGTGATATTCGCAAAATCCTTAATGAACTAGATACGCAAAAGGCATCAGGACCGGACGGAATACCTGCCATCGTGCTAAAAAACTGCGCCAACGAACTAACACCCGTTTTTTCCAGGCTTTTTTCTCTGTCTTACGGAAAAGGGATTTGCCCATCATCTTGGAAAGTCGCTCGAGTGCAACCTGTTCCAAAAAAAGGCAAGAAAACCACGCCCTCAAACTATCGCCCAATTGCCTAGCTTCCAATAATCTCCAAAGTCATGGAACGTGTAGTCAATCAGCAACTACTCAAGTATCTCGAGAAGAACAGAATAATCAGCGATAATCAATACGGCTTTCGCAAAGAGAGATCGACAGGAGATATATTGGCCTATGTCACTCATATATGGAGTAGAGCAATTGAGAAGTACGGAGAGTCTCGAGCGATTGCGTTGGATATTTCAAAGGTATTCGACAGAGTTTGGCATGACGGACTGCTCAACAAACTGCCGTCCTTCGGACTGCCAGCCTCTCTCTGCAGCTGGCTTGCCAGTTTCCTAAAGAACCGATCTCTGCACGTTGCAGTTGATGGACACATCTCGGACACATTCACCATAAACGCGGGCGTGCCTCAAGGCGCAATACTTTCACCAACTCTGTTCCTCATCTATATTAATGACCTGCTGACCGAAACGAATAATCCTGTTTACAGTTTTGCAGACGACAGTACCCTTGTCTCACACTTTAGATCAGAAAAACCCTTACCAGCGACTGAGACTCATCACCGCAGACAGGAGCAGATTGCAGCAATTAATCATTCTGCAAGAAAGTTCAAACTTGGGACGATCGTAATTTGGTCCAGTTCAATGCAGCAAAGACCCAAGCAGCCACGTTTACCAAGAGGACCAATACAGCTGGCCCTGACATCATTATGGCAGGATCGACCATTCCTTCATCCTCGTCAATCGGACTGCTGGGTGTCTCGGTCAACAGCAATATGTCCTGGCATGACCACGTTGCTAACATCGCAAAGTCAGCCTCCCAGAAGCTTGGTGCGCTATTTCGCAACAAAAAACTCTATACACCACAGCAGTTGCTCTTGCTCTACAAAGCGCAAATAAGACCGTGCTTAGAATATTGCTCACATATCTGGGGTGCCGCACCAAAGCACACCCTAAGGCTGCTGGATTCAATTCAGAAGAGAGCTGTGCGCCTCGACGACGACCCGGAGTTGACCCGGAATCTGGGTAGTCTGGAACACCGCAGACATGTTGCCGAGATGTCTCTGTTTTACAGATACTTTCACTGCAGATGTTCCCAGAATTTGGCCCACCTCGTTCCGCCCCTGGCCGGAAGTAGTATGGTCGCGAGAAGTAAAGTAGCGAGAGTATCGATAAGACCAATCGACCAGTAAAAGAAAAAAATTGCAATACTGTATTTAGAAACATTCGCTTGTGAAAATAGAACACTTTTGCCTGCTTTATACATCCTACTTAAAAAATAAATAAAATTCTAATGTAGAAAACTTTTTAATAAAAACAGCAAACAAATAACGTCATTGTTAATGTACGTAATTACCTATTATTTACAATTTTTATATAAAAAATGCAATGGCTTGCATTTTGTACATTTTTTGCCAATGCTAAAAGGTCCGATTGAGGCCTCTTCTTTCATTATTATTATGCCCCATCAAAAAACTTGAATGCGCATCTTCAACATTATTAATGACATTGGTATTGTGCATCGACCTACTTGCTTCTGATAATACCAAGATTTTGTCTGATATTTGTTTTTTGTTTGTTTGCAATCGATTCCTCTATATACCCTTCTGCCACGCTACGCGATTTCCATCAGCCTCGATGTCATTTTATACTTGTAATATTGGCGCCTAAATCGGCAAGCATCGTCATGGCAAGACATGTTTTTTGATTTTTTTAAAGGTTATGTTTGTTTCTTTTTTTAAATTTGGGTTAGGTTTGTTTGGTTGCGCCCCGAGGCGAGCGGAAGGCCATGCGTGAAGTTAACATACGATTGTTCTGAATGGCCCGAGAATGCATCATGCTTCAATTCCGTGCGATGTGAATTCTCGGTTTTATATTTGTTTTGCGTATTCTACAAGCATTACACAAAGTGCGGTAGTGATTGTTCGGGAATTTTCGGCGCTCTCTGTCTGCTCTCCAAAGTCTTTTTTTCTGGAATGTAATCAAAAACAGTAAAAATTGGGACATAGATAATTTAAAAATTTTCCTTTTTTAATAAATAAAAGTATATTATCACTAATTAATGCAAACATTTAAAAATAATAATAGTGCTTGGCAAGACACGTAGATTTATTATTACAGTTTTTTTATTATTATTGAACACGGAAAACAGCTAGAAAGGATATCAAACGCAATTTATAACCTTAAATTTATTTACATTAATATTGCATTCAGTCTAATGCGCACATTAATAATCCATTGCATAATGCACATTTATAGGTGCGATAGAAGAACAGATTAGAAGACAAAAGGTTGTGCATTATATTTGATCGTTATGAATCACTAGTTTATGGTAATCGAAATTGTAATTCAAAGAGAATAGTTTGCGATTAATCTGCGCGTCTTATAACTGTACATTTTCTTAGGTTCGTGTAATGAAGATTTATTGGCTTGGTGCAGTTATGCAAAATGGACCTCGCTTTATGAATTAGACATTAGCGTGGTAATGCCGACACCATTAGGGAAAATATGTTAAACTATGCCAGGTTAGGACTAATGGAGACATAAGTAAAGTTTGGCTCTAGCATTTTATGAAAATACTTTGAACACTGATTACTACATACGTAGCAATTGGACTTTTAGAAGTGGTTCTGCCAAAACCTGCTTTAAAATCGTTTAAATTGTACTTTATTGGAAATTTCAGTACAAAATTAATAGAACATGTGAATTAGGATGTTCCAGATTTATGCTATTTTAAAAAAAACATATATTGCGTTGTTTTAAGCTATATCAATATTGTGAAGACCTCCGACGACTGAGTTAGAAAACATAGAGAAGTAATTC
The DNA here is from genome assembly GCA_016904865.1 of Pissodes strobi. NCBI lineage: Eukaryota > Metazoa > Arthropoda > Insecta > Coleoptera > Curculionidae > Pissodes > Pissodes strobi. The sequence goes on along the minus strand of MU185299.1, from coordinate 31,729 downwards.
GAGGTATGGTGACAATGGTGCTGCCAAACCCTTTCTAGTTTCTAGTTTGGGAAATGCAGAAAAATATATACATTGTTCATGTTTTTTATGTCCCTTCTATCTTGTACGCACTTCCGTCCCGCATTGATCAACAAAAATTTTGACCACCTTACTCGACAAGAAGATGGTCCTTCGTCCATAAAAAATCTCATTTGATTGTCCTTACTTATTGACAATAATTCACTGAACAAAAAATATTTGCTTGTTTCTTGTAACCTACATGCAAAATGCCTCTCCTTATGTACTTGGGATGCCGAACACAATCATGATAATGAATTTGACGGATTGGTTACAATTCTGGAGTAATTTATATTTATTTTCACTTTTAACAGAAATATTAATATATCATCGAAATGTCCAGTCATTGCTTTGGAGCATCCCTGCTACTTGTCCAACAACAGTCTGCCAGCATCGAAGGGCTCCGTTTCCCCTGATACCGCTTCTCCATTCCTGCAATGCTTTGATGACAATTTTTACTGTGTTCGCTATTAACTGCACCGAAGTTTTATGAAATTAACTCCAGGTGCAACCCAATTTCTGTTACTTTAACAACATATTTTCTACAAGATCGATGCAGTTGCTAGCTCTCTTGTTTTGGATAGTTGGTTGTTCTCAGACGAAAATTAGACCAGGTAGTATTCTCGTCATCTGTTAATATGTAATTAAAAACTTTGCCCACGAAGTGATTTTGCTCTCCGGACGCACTAAAAAAAAAGGCTGACAAATTTCTATCCATGACCTTAAAAAAGTTCTTTATTATTTCTATTATAACATCTATTGATGGCAGCAAGGACATAGATTCTTTACTTCTGGTCCCAGTGATATTCAAGTGGACCACCCCATTTTTTGTATTGATCTGTTCTTGCGTGGATGTTCCATTCGCATAAAAAATCCAATCTGGCTTCAATCCAAGCAAAAACTTCCAATACACGCTATTTATATTTTACACGTTTCTTTCATATGGACAGCATGCCCAACGGAAATTAAATGCAAAGTATATCTAATATGCAGCAGAACTGCTTTTGAACTCAATGTTGATCTGTCTATCAACAATCTCCATTCCTCTGGTTTGTAATTGATATCACTGGATCAACTCTTTTTCATGAGTGCGGAAAGTAATGATTACTTTATCGTCATCTAAAAGTTTCTTCTGCTGCTGTTTCGATTTTAAAGCCCTTCGGCAAACCTAAGTGTCTCACGAAATCTTGTTCAGTCCTTCTTGCATTACGATATGTAGTTAGCTATAAAGCACTGAATTCATGACATTAACTTCATCGCAATCTTCTTTATCATCCGGTATAGATTATTGTTTTTGGCAGTTCTGGAATAGTATTGGTATTGTAGATTTAGATATATTTGTTCCTTGAAATTGTAGTCATTCACATGATCTTTGTACCTCATTTTTTTGCAATATAACCAGTTTCGAAGACCACCGAGAGATGCACACTAAAGTGTGGCAAGTATAACTGGAACAGCGCAGCGGAAAGAATGCGGACAAAAAATTGGCGATGTTGTCGAGTAACTTTAATATTTTTTGAGAATTAATATTTATACCTATTATTTAGATAAACACATAATTTAATATATTCATTGGAAATAAAAAGTTGTATCCAAACTGGAACTTTACTATTACTTCAACTTTAATTCATAATCTATTTTACACATTATCAATTTAACTAAATTTGCGACATTTATATCTATTTGCCTGATACATCCGGCAACATGTGCGTCAAGTTCCCCTCGTCCTCGTGACAAAGTGCATCAAGACGATTGGCTGCAAGCCATTTTTCCTCTCTTCACTCCTCAAACGTCGCTGTTCCAAATAAGTTTGCCACACTTTATATGTGTGCTTTGGTCCTGTTTTTCTACTTTATAGCCAAAATAAATACGATACCCTTACACCATCTCAACCATTTTAAAGCACCAGTGTTGCTTAGGTAATTTAAAATACTGTACTTATATTATATTATTCTGTTTATTGGTCATTCGTATTTCCACATTTCCACTATAGCCTACGCTTATCTAACACGGATTTGTAAGACCCTGTTTTTTCAGAAGCTGTAAAAACTGTATGCAATTCATCTTTCATCCAAAAAGACGAACGGAATGTGATCTCTTTTGATTATTCTTTCATTTTTCAACCACCTCCAGGATAAAAGCTTTGTGCTTAATTATAAAACGTCAAAGTTTGCCTCGTTTTCAATGCAGGATGATTAAAAAGGCTTTTCGACATAATGCCCTTGGGGTATTGTGCAAGGGATGGGTAGGTTTTTCTCATTACTAAAGAGAACCGAAGTATTAACATTGTTTTATAAACTTTTGCATGACAATTGAAATGGTTATTATTTATATTTGAAAAGCCAATTGTGCCGAAGGCCATCCCCAAGCAAATGATTTCGTTGAAATATTTTAGAAAGTATTGTATAAATAAGAATTTAATTTATAAGTATCAGTTCAATATACATCATTTGTGGCTTATTCAGACGTAACTTTAGCTAATTCAGTATAAGTTGATTTTTGGGGAAAGGATATAGCTATACTTATCACCTATATTATAAACATGACTTGTTTCACTAGGGAAATTATTATAGTAAAAAGATAAAAAAGAAGTTCTTATTTAGTATAAGTTTAAAATCCTGCTCAAAATTAAGCAAAAAACTTGGAAAATACGTAACTTTGGTCGATAAATTCTTTAAGAAAATAATTATTTTTTATGGCAGTGGCACACACACTAAAAGGAGATCCTAGGGCACTCGACGAGCGGTGCGTTTGCATAAATGTCAATGGCACGGTTCTTGAATGGCTGTAGTTTGCAATTTGGTGCAAACAAATGTCCTGGGAGTGAGTTCCACAGTGATGCAGTGCGCCAGACAAAGGAGTCATTGTAAAGCGACGTGCTAGGTGTTTCCAGTTGTACGACGAATGGATGCGCTCTTTCCATCTGTCCTGACTGTCTGACAGGCATTGCTAGGGGCGAGATGATGCGGACCAAATGCTGGGAACACTGCCGTTAAAATATTTGTAAAACAGGGAGATCTCGGCCACATGTCTGCGGTGTTTCAGACTATCCAGTTCTACTGTTTATTGAATGAATTTTATTCCAGCTTTTAATCCCACCGACGCGACGCACCGACCCCACCATGCTATTTTTTGTATAATCACGACAAGCGACAAGGACCACAAGGTCCATCAAGCCAGCCAGATTGAAAGCATGAACATTAAATGAATATTGATATTTTGAGCATCAGAGATTGGTTCAGTGCAAATTTTCTAACCCTTAATATCTCGAAAACAAATATCGTTTCTTTTAAATGTCATATAGGTAATATTTCCATAGATACAGAGGTCATCCAAAGTTTGCAAGTTAATAAATTCTTAGGCCTACATATTGATGAAGGGTTGAAATTTGAATACCATATTTTTCAGTTAAAGAAAAAAATTTTCAAATGGGTGTTTTGTATTGAGAATGGTGTCTCGTGAGCTGGACATGTCTATGTGGAGAAACGTATATTTTGCGCTAGTTGAATCCCATTTACGGTATGGAGTCTGTTTTTGGGGATCATGTTCGGATCACCTATTTAACTCTGTTTTTATTCTACAGAAGCGTGCTATTAGGTTTCTGTGTAAACTGAAAGTCCGAGAGTCCTGCAGACCTTATTTTTTTATCACTTAGGATATTACCACTGGCATGCATATTTATATTGGAATCGGTCTGCCTTACACATGCCAAGTTCAACAATGAAATTGTGGCTGCTGGGGCGTACGCAACTAGGTCTTCACACATTACCGCTCTACCCATCCCCTCATCAACGCTAATTAAAAAATCAATTATTTACAATAGTAAAAAACTTTTTAATCACCTGCCCTTGAATGTCCGTAAGATAGGCAATGGAAAGCAATTTAGAAGGACGGTAAGGGAAATACTGGTTGGGAAGGCCTACTATTCAGTTGCTGAATTTTTCAGTGACACTATTGTTTAATGTCTAGTTATGTACAACTCAATGTGTTTGTTTATATTTTATTCACTGACATATTACTTTATGCTCCATCATGTGTAAGTAACCAAGTTTTTTTAAGTTTTTAATTTAGTTTAGTTTATCGTAGTTTGTTTTATGAGAGTACTTTTAGCAGCACTCTGGTTTCGCTTCATTTCATTTTGCTTGAAATTTGTTTGTTTCTTTTAATTAAAAACATGTATATCTACTGCTCCTATTTTTAAGTATGCTTTGATAATGAGATGTAAAATATTCTTATATCAATAAAGCTATATTTGATTTGATTTGATTTGGATTTGATTTGATAGTCAGCTACCATCATCAATTGCCGGGTCGAAAGCTTTCTGGCGGTTCAGCATTACTCAGGCTGGCTGGATAGATCGAGCGGGGTAGGGGGCAAACGATTGTCGAGTTTGTATTGTTGGTGGCTTACATATCTCACGGTAGCTTATAAAATGCCAAGTGAGATTCTAACTCTAAAAACATTTTTTCTCTTTCATTCTCAGGTCTCGGGTACGACGACTAATGTCATTAATGATCGAATGACATAAGACTATCGAATAAGTACTAAATATACTATAACTACTGATCTCATGTTCAGCCCGCGCCGCCCCTCTAGTTTCAACGCCCGGGGCTTAAAGCCCCATAGCTCCCCCCTTAGCCCGCCTCTGGGAACAGAGTTGATGAAAGTATTGAGCCCTGAAGCTCTCCCGCAATAATGGTAAATGTGTCTGAGATGTGTCCATCAACTGCAACTTGCAGATATCAGTTCTTAAGGAAACTGGCAAGCCAGCTGCAAAGAGACGCTGGCAGTCCGAAGGATGGCGGTTTGTTAAGCAATCAGTCACGCTAAACTTTGACGAATGCCTTCAAATATCCAACGCAATCGCATGAGTTTCTCCATATTTCTCAATTGCCCTATACTGCATATATGAGTGACATAGGCCAATGTATCTCTTGTCGATATCTGTTTGCGGAAGCCGCTTGGTTATCGCTAATTATTCTGTTGGTCTCGAGGTACTTGAGTAGTTGCTGATTGGGTACACGTTCGATGACTTTGGACTATGGTTTTCTTGCCTTTTTTGGAACATGTTGCACTCAGGCGACTTTCCAAGAAGATGGGTTAATCCCTTTTCGGTAAGAGATAGAAAAAAGTCTGGAAAAATGGTTTTTAGTTCATTGGCGTAGTTCTATAACACGATGGCAGGTATCCGGTCCTGATGCCTTTTGAGTATCTAGCTCGTTGAGGATCCTAGTTGTTCGTCTACAAGTTGAATAAGCCCACAGCTGATGGCAAATGCTGAACATAACAAACAGTAAATATTTTTTTGGATCGTAATAGACGAGACTTTCTTATTTTTATTGCAGAGCAAAGATCTACCAGCGAAAAACGATCTAATCTGCATGAGTACAGTGCATTTCCTTAAAACAGCAGTGCATCTCACCTTCTGTCCTCGATTTACCTTAAAGCCTGAATAATTCTCTTTTACTTTAAAACAAGTCTTCCCTTTAATTCCTGTTCGTCCCTATTTGATTATTCATTCTAATTGAGGGTACATATAGCCAGCTTTTCGGTTAGGGGATGTAAAATGGATTAAGTGTTACGCTGAGTGGAAGCAAATATTTTAAATATTAATATGAATAAATTGCCTACGAAGAACATTTCAAGTTACATTAAATTTTTGTAAGAAAAGTGAAATCAACCAATTTATTATAAGGCATATGCGTGGGACAATGTGGCTGTAAAGTATGCGTTCATTAATGGGCCACAGGCGTATATGAGAATATATTAGCAATATATTACTCTATGAAGTGAAAATTATAGTTTATATTCTGAATTCTACAATTATGTAAAATCTTGTTTGCGTAATTATAGCACATGCAACATTACTTTTCTCTAAATGGTGTTGTTATAAGTAAATTAAGCAATAGTCCAAATCTTTTAACTATTTATTGACACTTGTATTATATCCTTATTCATACAGACTTAATGTAAACATTAACTTCTTATACCTAATAAGACAAACGTTGTGTCAGATTAATAGGAATGCCAATTTTTCAGCTGCATATTTATTTTGTCACAATTAAACTCGGAGACGCCTTAATAAAGCTTCAAGACTTATTTATTAATTTTGACCAATATTAGCCAAAATGGGTTTTGCTTTTTAGGATATCAATTTTCTGGCATAATCCGTTTGGATGCGTTTTAAGCTTCCATAATGTTTGCGACCAAAGCTTATATTTTTCAAATGACGAAAAACACACTAGATTTTCATTAAATTCAAACCTCGATTATGGCCGGAACAGTAGGGGATAGGGGGGAAATGGAGCAACCTAAGGATTGAAGTTCAATACTTTTTTCAACTTAGACTTTTTAATCAGTTTAAATTCATTATATGCAAAACAAATACATATATATTTAAAATAATATAATAATTAATGATTTTTCGTTTAAATCCAAATGGAAAATTGTTCTGATAAAAAAAAACTGAAAAAGCTGCTTGGCTCTCATTACCCCTCCTTCCTCCTATGTGGTTATAGGAGCCAGTGTCATTTATAAACGTGTACAAACACAGGGTAATCCATCAGCAACGCATTGTGCAGCCTTCTGTAGGTCTTCAGTAAACCACGAAGCTTTTTCTGTTGTTCTTTGACGTTTTCGCGGCATCCGAAAGAAATTGCAGGAAATACCTCCCGTGAGTTCTTCTATGAGATGGAATTACTTCTGTGAGGCAGAATTTCACGCTGGCCTAACTAATCCCGCCGTGAGTTAGCCGTACTGAGGCCTTTCTTTTATTTCGGTAACTCGACCAGAAACAAGTAAACTCGATTTTAATTTATTTAAGTGTCCTGATTACCGCATATCTTTCTTACAGCTATATATCACTTTAATTAATGGAAATTTAGTAAAATGGCTGTATGTTATATGCTTTGATTACCGTATCTTTCTTACCGCTATATATCGTTTTAATTAATGAATGTATAACAAAAAAACAGTAACCACAGGTATTTTACAAAACAGTGATCCAAATCCGTTATCGTTCTTAAGAACGAATCATCTAAATTTTGAGGAAATTAACGCATTAAAGAACGTTATTTTGGAATTTCCACACATTTTTCATAACCCTAATACTAAGTTGACCTTTGCCACCAAGATTAAACGTCAAATCAAAACAAGTTGGTGATCAAATTACTAAAATGTTGGAGGACGGCATCATCCGTCCATCTTGTAAACCGTGGTCATCACCTGTCTAGATAGTTCCCAAGAAGGCAGATGCCTCTGGAAGACAAAAAATGGAGAATGGTGGTCGATTACCGCAAGGTAAACGAGAAAACGATAGATGATCGATACCCGATTCCTAACATCTCGTACATTCTTGACAGGCTCTGAGGATCTAATTACACTGGATCTTGCTGTAGATATGTTCTATATTGTTGTGGAGGATTCATGCCACGCCACCAAATTAATGATTTATATTGATAATTTTCAACAAAATTTAATTCAAAATTTTCCATAAAAATATTACTTAATAAAGGTGATAGAGGCGAGCCCATAGCCACCATTGTTTGGTTGATAGTAGTTGGTATTGTATTGAAAATATGTAGTTTTTACGCAAAAAGTAAGTAATTCGAGTATTGCTAAAAACTGAAGTTCATAAGGGACGCTTAAAAATTAACTAAATATTTTAACAAAAATCATTGAATTCTTCCTAAGCACATAAAACCAAATTGTAGATATATAACACCTCACAACCGAATCAATTATTTACCTAATAACATCTCACTATGACACTAACCCAAAAGACCAGTAACCAGTAATTAAGTGATATGACATTATTATTGTCATCTGAACAATGTCAATTAAAAACTTGACAAGTTGCAAGAGCTGTTCTGAATCATTGTCGTATTCACATACGTTGTCTAATTCTGGACACTCAACAAATGGTAGAAACCAACGTGCTTGTTCGCTAAAACACCGTTTGTAAAACCGTGCACTGCACATAAAAGGCTCCCTAAAACTGCTATGCTTTATCACAAGCCGGAATTTGCGTAAAGTATTCCGCTAGCACTTAGCACAAACGTACTTTTGATTGTCACTTTCTAGAGCACAATTTTTACCGGTACAAATTACTCTGAGTATCCTACCGACTGCGACAATTAAGTTTTGTTTTCAGTCAAACTCGTTTTTAAAAACAAACTAAATTTTATTTCAAAAGTACAAGATTTGACAAGAGAAAGCTTAACACATATTGCTGCGATTAAAGGTCGATGACAAATGATGCACCTTGTTGTTTCGGTTTCATATTTATTGGTTTATCAATCGATATAAAAAATGAGGAATAACAAAGAGAAAGAATGTAGCATAAAAAAGGATTCTCAAGTTTTCCTTAATATAACTGTATATACCTTATTTTGTCTTATTTAATATTCTGATAATTCTGATTCTAAAAGAATCTTCTCTCTAGTTTAACATCAAATTAATTGGAGATAAAATTTAATTGTTTTGAAATGATTTGTGTAAGTTTTTCATATTTTAATAAATCACTATTTGGAATCCCGATGTTTATTTTGGTAAGTTAGTATTAACCGTACCGTTCCGCATTATTCATATTAAACTTAGTAAGCAATTTTTCGATATATAACTGTTGATGAATAGCAATTGTACCTGCATTATAATCTTAATACCTTTAATTTATAACTCTCTTAATAGTCATATACAGGGTATTTTTCTAAATTTTATTACCATATTTTCAAGAATCAGTAATCATTGAAAAATTTAGTGGCGCCCTACTGTCAAGGCATAGCCTAAGCCTTTTGAAAAAAATTGAATCCGCTGAGTAAACCTGGTATATGGACCGCCTAATAATCAATTAGATATTTGGCACTCAAAGCTTAAACGTGGTTGCAAAATATATAAACGTGACCCGGTCCTGTTTGTACTCTTCAATACCAACGAGGAAATGCCGAGAAAAAAAAAGTGGAATACAAACTTACCTTAAAACTTTTTATTTTAATTTAAAATGTTAAAGGCAATTTCGCTTTTAAACGCTGGAATAATGTCAAGTGGCAGTCACACCCTGCCCTTTGACTGTCTCAAAGTTAATTGGTCCCTTGGATATATAACTTTTCAGTCGCTATAAAAATGTCGTCGGGAAATAAAAATTAAACTTTTTGCAGTAAAGTTTCCGGATAATATTCGTAGTGGATATTATGGTGAACTATATAATAAGTTTGAATACGAGGGTTATGGGTGTAAAATATTATTTTCGAATAAGATGAAAACTTTAAAAGCTGCTGTTCCATTTTTGTTTGGGGGAGATAACTGGTTATTGGAGGATAAAGAAAAATAATTGCTCTTCGTATAAGCAAGGCTTATAATATATTAAAAATGATCAACATTTAGGAGTATTGAAAATATTAAAGTGGATCAAAGAGTAGATTATCTGTATATAATATAAACATATGACCCTAAATGGTTAACGAGAAAAAATCTAAAACAGGTTGAAAATAATACTATAAATAACATAATCATATGCATGTAGGAAGTGACTAATAATCATGGAAATCATTAATAATGCGAGGCTATTGTTATGTCGTTTTTACAGAGAGAAAGCTTCGATGTGCCTCTGCTTTTGGAACTCCACATAAATTTGCACAGGGCGTATTACCATAATATAATCTTCGAATAAGAAAACATTTGAAAATGTATCTTTTTCAGATAAAGCTAACACAACCAAGGCGGATGTGTGTGAAGCTCTTTAGAAACAAAGTTTAGCGGGCAAAGAATCGAAAAAAGCGATGAAATCATATTAAGAACATTAGCTAAGAAAACCATGTTTTGGCAACCCATTACAATTATCTCTAATCCATTAGTTCCAATATATCAGCTATCTCTGTCATCTAATCTTTATGGGTTCTCAAGTCAACGTTTTCTTGAGCCAAATAGAGCTCTGATGAATCACTACCAACCAAACACAAACAGCGCCGAAGCGCTTAAGGAGAGTTTACATGAGCCTTTGAAAACCAAAGTCACAATGGACACTTTTTGAGAAATAAAGGCAGAAAGTTTTTAACGTACCCTTAAATTTGAGTTTCAATTTTAGGTCTTGTTTTTACTCGGTTCTATGCAGAAAGGACATAGAAATTATTTTCCTCAAGAAAGAATTGGATAAAACGCTATTTTAGATATTTTTTTTGCCTTTTGAACTTAGGCCATATAATGGTTTTCAATATTTCAAATAAAATATTGTGTTAAAATGAAAATTTTCTAATGAAAGGTAAAAGAAAACACGCTTTATTTTTTAATACATACAGAGTTAATAATTTGTATTTATTTTCATATTGTGTTTCTTCTTCACTTCGATTAGGGAGTCGTTTATAAAACTGACAGCTTCGTCCTTTCTAGCAGAAGCAGTGTTTATTACTATGAAAGGAATATTATCGTTAAGGGAATTTTATACGGCTCATTTTTTTTGAAATGCAGAACTGTTGTATCTGCTTCATTTTCCTTTCTTCTTAACATTTGCTCGTCAAGGCTGTTTGAAGGAAAAAAGTCGTTCCTCTGCATTTTGTAGAAGTGGAACGGATTTTTGCGCTTGCTAAATGGCATTGTACCAATGCTCCGGTAGATACATGATTTTGCCTTTAGCGTATTGTTCAACTAGTACAAGGTCTCCGTCGTTAGGGAGAAATGAGTGACCAGACACCATAAATTTATGGTCAGTGGTTGATAAGGTTTCCAGAGTCTCGTCAGCCAGCAACTTAAGCCAAAACAGACATTATTTAAAATTTATATTTTACCCCCCCCCCCCCCCCGGTGTCGCTGAAGGCAAAAATAGGGTTGGCGTGTCGACCATTAATTTCTAGAGGCCTGTTCATTTGGCTTTGCTCAACCTGCTCGGAAAATCAAATAAATCAGCTAGGAGCAGAACACGAAATGCCATAACTGCACTCCAAGCAGATATATCCTGCTCGGATGACTTCCTAGCTTGCTACCCCAAATGAACGCGCTTTTTGTTAAGACAGCACGTGGATAGGACATTTTATATATAGGGATATTTTTCTCAAAAAAGACCACGATGCCTTTCAATTTCTCAAAATTTAAAAAGTGGGATTATAATATTATTTTATATTCCGCAGTTTTTGTTGATTATCTGTCATCTTTCTGATTTTGCTCTAACTGCTCCACCTCCAGACTAGGTGCAAGTAGAGCATGATCTAACTGATCTCGAGCACAGTGCTCCATCCCAAGCGAACAAAAAAAATATCAGCTGCTCGAGCTAAATGAACATCGATCCCCTGCTCCAAGCTGCTTAGAGTAGTGAGAGCAGACCAAATGAACAGGCCTTAGGTGTTTTCTTATACTAGATCCAATTTCTTGAGATCCTCGAGACGCCGTCGTTTCATCCGATCCATACATAAAACTCTTTTCTTTGTCAATAAGCCCGTAGTACGCCAATGAGCAAGTTAAAATCGGAAATGGCAGAGCTTTCTGTCGATCAAAGCTGAATACATAGATTTTTTTTTAAATACATTTAATTTTGTCATCTCTTAGACAATGCCTGGCTTTTTCAGCTTTACGAACGTGTAAGGAAGAAGGGGGCACCTTTGAACACTTAAAAAAAAAAATTTTATTTCCAAGAAATATCAAATTATATAAGAAATACATAGAAGCTATACATCTTAAGGTTTATTTTATCATATAATGTAACTAAAATTTATTATATTTTGAAAAGTAATGAAACAAGCTAATTTATTAAAATCGCTGCAGTTGTTCAAACCTGCCCCTAATTCGGGGCACTTTTGAACAGGCTTGGGGTACTTCTGACCACGGCGTTTAAGAAACATTGTAAGCACTAAAATCTATGCCAAAAGGCATTGCACACATGGTTCTCATTGAACCACCATGTGAAATTGGTTTGGGTAGCTTCATTATAATATCTTTAATATTTACACCGCTTGATTCGGGATTTTCTGGAATTAAAAACTTAAAAGTTTGCTCTTGTTTTGTTACTTTTCTTTACAAATAGATTATTTTATATTCATCTTCATCTAATTTAGATACCACCTTGGCTACCAGACGCTTTACGCATTTTCTAATAAACTTGACTAAGAAAAAGTAATTTTTTTCAAGTTGTTTTGGATTATTTTCTCCTTTTTTATATTCACTATTTTCTTCTAAAATGTCCTCTAAGTCATCTGATTCGTCGTGGACTGAGTAATTCTCTTCTTCCTCCGATTCTGAGACAAGATATTCTTTTTTTGCTTTTTCTGCTTCTTTTCTCGGCACATCTCTCCAGTTAAGGCTTACTTTTTTTTTGCAACACGTTTCAGAGTATCTTCCTCGATATTGTTTTTTCCGGGGTCTCAGTTAAAATTCTTGATTTCCTTTTTCTTGGATTTAAATTCAAATTTCTTTGCGCGGGAGGGGGGGAGGGGGGGCGTAGAACAGCTGGCTTCATCATGCATATCAAACTCCATGTCCACTTTTGAAGAACCGGCTTTAGGTTCTCTAAATCTAACCATGTTTTTGTTTCGCTCAAAAACTGAACAGTCTGCTCCTGCGGTGCCTCTTGCTTATAGGGTATATCGGTCACGAAGGCTGCTTCAAAATCCTTATCAGAAAGTACATTTCTGGAAAATGGCCACACCCCTGTTTTTGTAAACCCTGACGTGATATTTTTTTATTGTAAATTAATTTGCATACGCCACGTTTGCCAAGTCAGCCAAATCGTGAGTTGTAAGTGTTTTCCCGGTAAAACACTTATACAACTTACTACTACTACTGCTTAAAAGCCAGTCATTTTGAGCAACAGACAGTTGTGATTTGAATGTCCCATTACAGCCACAGCCCAAGGCTGCAAGCGATGTGTACAATGAGGTGGAAAACTTACCAAAATCATTCCATTTTCTTTTGCATAAATGATCGCCTCTAAAGAACAATGGCTTTCATGATTGTCCAACAACATTAAGATGGGTTTCTCCTTGTACATTTTGTATGTTTTTGTATATATGTTCCAAGACTGTTACAAATAAAAGAGCGATCATCCATCCACTTTTTGGATTATTTGCGAGACCAGTAGCTCCTGGTGGACCTCCTTTAAGCATATGGACATGAAATTTTGCTCTGGGGAATATAAAAACTTGCCTACCTGTGTATTTTAAATTATATAAGTATTTTCTTTTCTGTGTTATCTTTTTTCAGTCGGTAATACAAAGCTGTATGGACCAAACCATAAGTGGCTGAAGCTCCTTTTATGGGCATGTTTTCTTCGTTTACGGCGTGAATCGCTGCAGCCATGCCTTCTTCTATAACCTTGGGCTTGGAACGTTTCTTCTTATTCGTATGCACCATCGTTTTCTAAAATAAAAAAATACTGATAAAAAAACTATGGTTGGGGCACATTTGAACACGTTCAAATGTACCCCTATACCTTAGTTCAAATCTGCCCCATGGGCCATATTCAATATTTTCGTGAATTAAAAGTAAAAAATAGATCATTTTTGTACAGATAAGATAACTACATATCCCCACAAGTACTTTGAACAAAACTTACCAATTTAAAATTATATCACTTTGAAATTTTCACGGTAAAAGTACAATTAATAACATCAAAAAACCTATAGAAATTGCAGATAAACTAAACTGACACCAAATCCGCCCGCAATGTGTTCGGCCGGTCCCGAAATTGTTCCAACTTGCCTCCGAATGGTGACAGAAGCGGTAAACTTAAAGGTGTTCCAAGGTACCCCGTGTTAGAATGTACCCCCTTTTCCCTAGACCTTGCTGCAATTTCAAATGTTTTAATTAATTTTCGTCCATAGTGTAGGTTATCTTATTTCTATTACATTTTACACAGGTATCTTTTAAAAAGGCATGAAAATGCAAAAAATGTATTATGGAAGTATCAACATTTTTTCCCTGGCAGAATTCTAAGAAGAGATTATACACGATTATTTAAATTTGGGTTTAAATATTTTCTTCCAGGATTTTGAGATGTGTTCTCTTACCATATCGGTTTTTCCTTGGGGATGCTTATATCATAAATCTTTGCGATATGCTTGCCTCTCTTTCTTCAAAGCACGCTGAAGGCGTCCGTTTGATATTTGATAAGTTTGCAAGAAATAAGACTTACGAACCTATCTTGAACCATCACTGGTATTCACGGAATAAATATTTGTGAACTTGGTATTTGTTCAGAGCACTGATTTTTACAGCCACAGTCTGCATTTTTTAACTGCTTGGCAGGAACCAATTTGTTTGATGCAGATATTCCCTTCCAGATTTGTTTTCCTTCCTGATGTATGTTTTGTGTTTTCCAGGTTCTCTGAATATTTTTCTTCCTAAACGTTTGGGCTTTTCTATGGTAAAAACAGAAGACCTTGCATCCTTAGAAGTTAGTTTGTTCATCGAATTCTGTATCAGTATCTGCAAAAAGCGTAATATTATGAAAATTAATTAATAATAGATAAATACTTTGAAGTTGCTAGGTTATAATATTTTAAATGTGGAAAATTTTAATGATACTCACCGGACTACGGGTTGCCATGGTTGGATGGACGTAAGAAAGATTCAGCCGAGGAAACTGGGTGCATTCGCTAGGAAGACCAGGCTACCGGATTAAATCGATATGTGAGTGGGTGCACAATGGTCCTAATTATTGGTGACCTCCCGCCCACGTTTTTTAAATTAATTCCTTCATTTATTCAAAGGTTTGTGCAATAGGGACCTTAATATATTACTTCGTATCTGTTTACTCTGATTTTGAATAGTAATGAAGCATAGATGTCGATTTAGATACAGAAAAAGAACTAGATTTTTTTTAGTTATTGTATCCTAGGAGTGAGTTCCACAGTGATGCAGTGCGCCAGACAAAGGAGTCCTTGTACTGTGCACTCTTGCCGTCTGTCGTGACTGTCTAACAGGCGTTGCTGGGGGCGGGATGATGCGAGCCAAATCCTGGGAACATCTGCCGTGAAAAATGTCTGTAAAACAGGGAGACCTCGGCCACATGTCTGCGGTGTTCCAGACTATCCAGATCCCAGGTCAACTCCGGGTCGCCGACGAGACGCACAGCTCTCTTCTAGATGGAATCCAGCAGCTTTAGGATGTTCTTAGGTGCGGCACCCCAGATGTGTAAGCAATATTCTAGGCATGGTCTTATTTGCGCTTTGTAGAGCAAGAGTAACTATTGCGGTGTATACAGTTTTTTGTCACGAAGTAGCGCACCAAGCTTCTGCGAGGCTGATTTTGCGAAGTTAGCTACGTGGTCATACGTGGACGTATTGGTGTTGACCGTGACACCCAGTAAATCGATTGACGGGGATGAAGGAATGGTCTATCCTGCCCTAATGATGTCAGGGCCCGCCGCCGTATTGGCTTTCCTGGTAAACGTGGCTGCTTGGGTTTTTGCTGCATTGAACTGGACCGAATTCCTGGCACCGAGTTTGAACTTTCTCCAGATCTTAATTAATTGTTGTAATCTGTTCCTGTCTGCGGTAGTAAGTCTTAGTCGCTGGTAAAGGTTTTCCTGATTTAAATTGGGAGACAAGAGTACTGTCATCTGCAAAGCTGTAGACAGGGTTATTTGTTTTGGTCAGAAGGTCCTTAATATAGATGAGGAACAGAGTTTGGGAAAGTATTGCGCCCTGAGGCACTCCCGCATTAATGGTGAATGTATCTGAGATGTGTCCATTAACTGGAACGTGCAGAGCTCGGCTTTAAGAAAGATGCAAGCCAGCTGCAGAGAGACGCTGGCAGTACGAAGGACGGCAATTTGTTGAGCAATCCCTCATGTCAAACTCTGTCGAATGCCTTCGAAATATCCAATGCAATCGCTCGAGATTCTCCATAGTTCTCAATTGCCCTACTCCATATATAACATAGGCCAGTATATATCCTGTCGATCTCTGTTCGCGGAAGCCGTATTGGTTATCGCTAATTATTCTATTGGTTTCTAGGTACTTGAGTAGTTGCTGATTGACTACACGCTCCATGACTTTGGAGATTATTGGAAGCAAGGCAATTAGGCGATAGTTTGAGAGCGTGATTTTCTTGCCGTTTTGGAACAGGTTGCATTCGAGCAACTTTCCTAGAAGATGGGTAAATCCCTTTTCGGTAAGACAGATAAAAAAAGTCTGGAAAAATGGATGTTAGTTCGTTAGCGCAGTTCTTTAACGCGATGGCAGGTATTCCATCCGGCCCTGATCTTTTTTGCGTATCTAGCTCATGAGTATTTTACGAATATCACGGTGGTGACACTTAACTTCTGCCATGGTAGTGTTGAATGTGGTGGGGAGAGCCTTGCCTTGAGGAACGTTTAAAGTAGAGTGCGATGAATACATTTTGTTTTACATGTTTGCTTTTTCCTTAGCTGTAGTCGCTGTGACGCCGCGTTCGTCTGTCAAAGGTGGGAGAGACGTTTTTGTTAAGTTCTTACTTATTGCCTTTGCTACCGACCAGAAATTTCTAGAGCCACTGGGGCCTTGCAAAAGTTTATTCCTGATCCCTTGATTGTGTTTGTCCTTAGTTTTGTCAATCACATGTTTGCATTCGTTTCTGGCTTCGGCAAAATAATTGCGATGTTCAGCGGTCTGATTCTGCTGCCAGTCCTTGTAGGCTTGCTGTTTCCTATACCTACGGCTCTTTCGCATCTTCTGCCGAACCAGGGCTTTATTCTTGACTACTCTGGGAGGATCCATCATATTAAGAGTTTTCTTCATACTTAAATAACACTAACATTATAAGTTATTTATCTACATAGCCATTCGAAACCTTCAAGGTTTCTTACGATTAATAGATTCGGAAGTTTTCGAATCGCTTTCCAGATAAACAATTCCTATTATGATTAAGTAGATAGAAAAACTTTAGAAACGATTCTTAGATCAAATTTAGCATTCTTGTCCTCGTAACCAACATAAAGGCGATCACTTTCTTGACGTATGTAAATTTTCTGACAAATGCAAAACTAGATTAGTGTTTCCCCCTTATATAGCTTGAATACTTAACACACTCTCCGAAATGATAATAAAGCCATATTTCGTGACAAACTTTTTATTATCTGCAACTTATTGCTGTTGTTTTTCTTGCGACCGAGGATAATTTTAAACTTCATTGTGTGAAGGGAACGTGATCGCGCTTTAGAGTGGAAAATCGGATAAGGCGACCAGTGACGTGTGTAAACACGTTATGTTTCGGTTCGAACAGATTGAAATCCGGTAATAAGGTTACGAGAAAGAGGATACTAGCTATAAAAATTTTGAATGTGAAATTTAATATTCACTGATTTTGAAATAATATGCATTATCCCTATATGTTTTTTTAACGTCGAATAACTTGATAAAAGGAAATATTAGATACACTTCCACTTTTTAAGAAACTATGTTTTTGAGCTTGTTTGAGAATGGGATCAATACTTCGACATTACACCGGCACCGTTCAGTTTCAGAACAAAATATGATTCTCTAATCAAATTGAATCCGCTGAGCGGCAAAACCCTGAACACAAGGCATGACGCAATATTTTCTATTAGCAGCAGTTTACGAGCCTATCGTTTGTTCATTTTAGAAAATTTGCTATTATTGCTTAGTGATTTTA
>MU185299.1:0-13698 GCA_016904865.1 Pissodes strobi | reverse complement strand
AAAAGAGATGTAAAAGAGCTTAATTCGGAAGCAACAATATAACATAACAAATGATTATGAAAGATCCAAATCAATTTCAACAAATTGATAATAAACGCAATATGCATAAGTCATCATCATACAAGTACTTAAGTGTTATTCGTATAATACCTATTAGTACTAAACCTTGTGCGCGTCTACTATGTTATACGTGTCGCAGTTGACATAAATAAATCTTAAACGAGTCAGTTATGAAGTACCATTAGGTAAATATATTATAATCAGATAGTTTATCAGTCAGAACGACAATGTTTATCATTTACCACGATATATATATTTAATTGTAAGAATAGGGCAATATATTATAAAAAAACTATGATCATTATTCGATCCACACTAGTAAATAGTATCTCTACCAGAAGTATACTTATTTAGATTAGCATTGGTAAGCTATGCTTACATCTAAACAGTTCCAAAGATATTTATATCAATACAACGCAGAAAGAAATAAAACACGCAATCTAATACAATGCTGAAAATACTAGTTACACGCCAATTACATTATGTAGAAAGATCACAAGTGTTTTGTGTACCTAGTACCACACCCAATCTGACTTAACCTAAACTTATCTTATCTGGTCTCCACCGATATCACCTCCGACCTTCTGAGCGTAGGATGCCTTGGGACTCATAAATTCTCAGTAGCGTTTGCGGTAGTGCCCCTATCTCTGTGGCTGCAGTCGGTACCAAAAAAACACAATCAACCGGACTGACGGGTAGCTACTTGGTTGGCTATTTAATCTCGCTCCGAATAAAAATCCTAAAAGAGAACAAGCTGTAAGTAAGCACTCTCGTGCCGCAATTTTAGACAGCCTACTCATTTAGAGCACTCTCCACACAAAGGGTATCTAAAATAATATAAAGACCCCCCATAGGTGATTGACATAATAAAAAGCCCTAAGGAAAACGAAACAATCTATCCGCTGATTTACTTAAATTGCTCTTTTTTTAAATTAAAACCGTAGGCAAGATCAAAGCTTGTCCATTTATGTCATTACTATTAAATCATTCACTAGCTTATGTGGTACTTTAAAAGTTCTTGTAATTATAAATTCAAAGTAGAAAAGAAATTTATTAAACATCATATACAACCTATATCCGATTATACATTACGAGTTCCCATAAAGACAAAGGCATCAGCTATGAGTGATTGACTGCAACATGTTACCGAGGACGGTATCATGAATCCCTATTCAATACGGTTCATTTCCCCTGAATATTAATTCTTGTAAAAGTAATGAATATAATAAAGGTATGCTATGCCTGTTCCAGGTCCAAGTTACCTTATGTTCGATGATATTGCATGATATGATAAGTGCATGAATTAATAAATTTTGAACATGATTCAATAATAACACTTTCTATATAGCAGTATTGTGCAGTACATTCAATCCCCTCTGAGAACCGTTAGAAAACTATAATTTAGTGATTTACACCATGAGAAAAGAAATCCCCATGTACAGAAAATAAATGAGTACAAAATGTAAAATACATTTATTTATTTACCTTAACTACGTAGGATTTTGGTGGCGATGACGAATGGGAGCGACTCTCTCCTACAGGCACCCCTTAAGGAAGGAGACGGCGTATTTAGTTCCGGAATCTTCCTCACGTGACCAATTACCAAAACAATCTTGACTTCGGACAAAATCCAACAAATCCACAGTCAATTAATTTACTACACCAAACTGGCAACTATGCCAACTTCTCTAGCCAGAAATAAGATTATCCTCGTAAGGGCGAATTAGAAATTCCTCAACTTTCTATCAGGGTTACGCACTACCTCCTCTTAAGAGGGCTTACCAAGAAAGAGAACGAGGTCAAGTCATGATCGTCCACCTCGAACGCCAAGGTTCAATGTTTAAGTGCCAGAAAAAAATTATCCTACGTCAACACCTAAAATACAATAAATGGTTGCCACCAAATTTAATAACATCTTCAATACGCAATAAAACGTACTTAAGGCTGTATGATCCTAGGTATGGCTGGCAGGATAAAGAATACAGACGGTAAAACCATTATCCGCAATGACCAATCAAACAGAAACTACTTCATTCCAGGCCGCGGCCATTTTAAACTCCTGAAATCAAAAACGCTAAGCGCATGAATACGCGGCATAATAATCTAGGCTTAAACGTACCTTTAATCAAGAGCCAGCGTCTCTGTTGGAATCAACTGCCAAACAACCGGGCGGCTTTGTCAAATTTAGGGGACACAACACAACCACTAAATCGTCTTGTCTGCTTACATCAAGCGCAAGATCAGACAGTCGTTTAACATCAAACTGATGGTAGCACGCACGCAATAAATTATGTTGTTTCTTGTTGGCTTGGTCCGCAAACACATCAAAATCGCACGAGGATCGCTAGAGAAACATGTACACCTGGTAACATTCCAAGAGTACCCCTTAATAGGCAACCAACAATTATTTTCAAATTCAGCTGTCTCATCTCATCTGAAAGCCATCATACCAGAAATAAACATTGACTCATTTTTTAACTTTTCCTATTTTCATATTGAAACAAATCTAGTAAAATAACCGACAAACTCCGAAACCAATATTTCTGACATCCATGAGACTGTTTTAATGTATATTATTATCGAGAAGGTGATTATTCGGAAAGGTAAGAGAATTATTGAATGTTTTGAAATGTACTGCTATAAATGCTCGTACTTTGAAGGTTTTCTCGATGGCCAGAATATAGTACAATTTATGGATTGATTATGTTCTAAGCCAGTGAAAAGGTTCATAAACCCCGATCGATCCTATCAAATACCCCGAGAAAATCAAGTTACGTATACAACTCTCAATTTTCCCCGGAGCAGCTCGATAAAAGGCTAGGGCCATACGACAACCATGCAGCTATCTAAGCGAATAAGTAGTATTATATTTAGCTTGACGGCCTAGTATACTAGATGTAGGATTAAAGGCGAAATAACTGACTTTATTTGACCTCAATCTGTTACATGTTTTCATACTAAATTGACATGTAACAAATATTCACAGGGGTTCTGACAGGGCACTGCCGGTTGACAGCCCACCTTAAGAAGCTCGAATTAGTAGAGGAAGAAGAATGCATATTCTGCGAGGAAGAGGACGAAACCTCTATTCATATTCTATCAGAATGCAGTACCCTGTCAAACCCGAGGGCGCGATACTGGGAGCGTATCGAATAGAGGTGGGAGATCTACCTACCCTGAAGCCATCCAACATACTAAACTTCTTGAAGCTCATAGGATTGGAGGAACTGCTATATCCGTTGAGACACCCTGAACGGCTAACCAGTAGATGGGGACACAACAGATATTCTAGATAGATACATACCTCCTGCTATGACGTCGTTTGGAATTTATTTCTCTTAAGATCATATCCAACATTCACCGTTTCGTTGCTCAGTATTCGCAAATGACATTAATATTGTTCTCTCTTCGTTTCAGTCGTTCTGGATATTTATGATGTTTAATTGTCACGTCTTATACGAATTTGGTGCCCTAAGTACTTGCACGGCTGCTCATTTTTTACTTTACCCCACACCCCACTTTATAACATCTTCAGACGTGTCCTTCTCTAATTAATTACAATACTGATTTTATTTAATGTCTCACGCACCACGCCACTGATGACAAAGGCAGTAAAATTCGGAGCTACGTTAAAGTATATATCTAAGGGTCTAAAATAATAAGAAGGGTCGAAATTATTTTGTTGATGGAGATAAGCCGTTTTGGTTCTCTCTATTGTTTTCACTAATTGTTTTAATTATGACTGTGTTGTTTTGAAAGCCCTCGAGGAAAGAGTATTGCCTAGTGGAGTGTTTATAAATTACCGTTACTAATTGGCTCGCTTTGACTTACAGGGTAAAATATGACAAAATTTAATTTCGTTGTGATGTTTCGTGTTTTGTAGCCCTGCCTAATTCATTCATCATCTCAAGGATATAACGAAGATATCTCGTTTAATACGGAGCTACCTTGAATTTGCCATTGTGATGCCATGTTGCTTCCAAACATTCTATTGTTAACTAGTCATAATAACCATGGGTATTAGTGATTAATCTCCTTCCTGTCATGCTACTCACAGTTTTGTTAACGTGCATTAGAAATGGTACATTTTCTGGTTTATTATGTACAGTTTAAATCCTTTGATATTGATTCTATTTTTTTTTTAATTTTGATGATTTTGGTGTATTGGTTGAAGAAGTATAGTTTTATTTTGATGCAAACATCATGTCAAAATATTGGTACATCAAAGCAAAAGTATCTATTAAGACTCGTAAGATTACCGGAATGTTGAAAACTGAATTTTTTGCGATTTTCTGCATGTTTCAGTTTCCTGATCTCGTATGGAAAGTTGTTATAGAACTTTTTATAGCAGATATCAGAAGGTTTACGAATTTGGGATTGATTGCTTGAAAATAGCTATGTCACGTACGCTTATAGTAGATTTTTGTAACTGAAGAGAAAAAGTTCACCCATTCAGCATTTTTAATCGGCTCGATTCGATTTTTTGGTATGTTCTCATAGCCCCCTTTAATTTTTGGTGGCTTCAGATTATTTGGTTTTCCAGTAACAAAATATTAAGTCAAAAACTCAAATTGACGAAAAGTTTAAATTTAACTAGCTCACCCTGTGTAATGCTGCGCCTACATTGGTACAGCAAATGGATTAGTTACTTGCACTAGTACCTAACCTGCAAGACAGCAACTAACCCAATGTAAACAGATCAGATAAGTACTTGTGCAAATAGCGGGGACAGGAAGCAAACAGCTAGCCCATCTATTAACTTGCCTACTAGCCTACCCTACCCACCGCAATTCGCACTGACTAGGCGATAAATTTATCAACTAGCTCTATGTAGATGCGGCTGGACAAGTTTAGTAGAGTATGAAGAGCGGATTAGTGATGTTGTTGCTAGATTTTCATTTTTAAAAATTATTTTGATGTCATTAAAAGTGAATAATAAAGTGGTCCGAAAGAAAAACCGTTAAATTTTTGGAACTTTATCGTGAACACGTGAGTCTTTAGGATGTACATAAACCAAATTAGAGGAATAATCAGATGAGAGTGGCGGCTTTGGAAAAACAATCACCGTTGGTATCTCCTGGCTACCAGCCAGCGTTGGCATCTCCTGGCTACCAACCACCGTTGGCATCTCCTAGGTACCAAGGCATCTCCTGGCTATCAACCAACGTTGACATCTCCTGACTACTAACCTCCATTGGCATCTCCTGGCTGGCAATCACCGTTGGCATCTGCTAGCTGCCAACTACCGGAGTTACCTCCTGGGCATCGGTTACCTATGCCATCTCCTGCGCAGCAGCCACCATTGTTATCTCATATCTACCAAGTATCATCTTCTGAGGAGCAGCTACACATACCACCTAATGACCAGCAGCAGCCGTCTACCACGGCAACACCTAATAATATTGAGCATAATGACGATAATATGTTTATGTCATTGTATTTAACGTAGAGCGAAGTTTCCACGACTCTGGCCAATTAAGAAATTAATAGATCGGGGTTCTTGGATACTGACCCTGTCAAGTTTAAAACACTTTTTAATATTTCGTGAACGGTTGCTTCTTAAGATGGTATAACTGAACGAGGTTGATACCGCATGTATAAATTCATAACCGGTCGGAACTTTAAACTAAACACGGTAAATAACAAAAAAATCTCGACTTGTTAATAACCATTCTAATTTTATTTTGCTTCAATAGCATGGTGTTAAAAACTTACTTCTAAATAAATGGGTACCTATATAAGAAAAGTCTTTGTTTAACTTATCTTTATGTATTCTTCCAGTACTTCGTATATTACATCGCAAACCTCGGGTGCAAACTTTGGTATTGATGCCTTTGAAACTCGAAAAAGATATTGAAGGGTTCTGTAGCTGATACCTGTTGTTCAAAAGTTGAGCGTTACTTCAAGTTTAATTCGTGCTGGTAAAGCATCCCTCAAAAGTGTCGAAATATTTCGGTACAGGCAACTCATGCGACCTTTTCGATGCGAAAATCGAAATCTGAAGAAAATTGCTAGATTTTGAGACAAAAATTGCATTTTATCGAATATCTACCTTCTTTGAACTCCTATGGAAAAACTTTATAGGAGCTTTTCGTTCGACCTTAAGACGGCGCAGATACTGGCGCAAACCTATTTGAGATATCTCTTTCTGTTACCATACAAATAAAGAAAATATAAAAATCACGTTTGGTCGATTTTGAAAAAAACGAAACGTCGTACAATCAAACGGCACATTATAGTACCCGACGAGATCCATCTTTTTCCCATTTAAAGTTTGCCTCTAACTCTTACCGTTTTCGAATTATAGCCGATTTAATGAAAATCTCGATTTTTTAAGGTACTTACCCGTGAATTTTTCCGAAAAAAGTTTTGAAAAAAAATATTCGTTTTTATTACGGAAACGATTAAAGATGTCCATTTACATGTTATTAACATAAAAATAAAATTTTCAAAAGCATATACAGGGTGGTAAAAAAATAATTTTTGAAAAAAGCCCCCTTTTTTCGAAAAAAAAACGGTTATATATATTTTTTAAGATCGACGACTCACATACGGGTTAAAGGCCGTCAAAATACACATTTTTGGTAGTATGTATTTTTTTCGTATCACTTGTAGTTTTGGAGCTACGACCGTTCTCGAATTTAAACGGCCGATTTCTGGAAAACTAAGAATGTTGTTTTTTTTTCGTAAAGAACCTTTTTAGTCGGCCTTGAGGTCCTCTACCTATATGTTGAATTTCAAATCGATCGGAAAACAAAGCCGAGAGGTTTCACCGATAGGTTCCAGGTAGGTAGGAACAAAATGAAGGTTAGGTCGGTATAAAAATACGGTTTTTTCCGTTTGCCGAAATTCTTCTTTTTTCTACCGGAACCTACCCATTAAAAAACGTGTTTCGCGGTTTCCCCCACTTCTCGATTAAAAATCGGGAAACGAGTTTGGTCGTGGCAAAATTTCGCTCCGAGCTCCCGTTTAGCCAGAAATCGCGAAAAAACACGCGATTTCCATAAAGCTCCCCCAAAACCCCTCCTTAAAATCGAGCCCCGGCATCCCCGATTTAATTCTAGGTAGCCCTCACGTAGTACATCTACCATGAAAATATAGACCCTGCAGGTCATCTCCTTATACCGGAACCTACCGGTTAAAAAACCGCGCGGGCGCCTATTCGCCGGATAGGTTATTATTGACTCCTTAATTATTGGTCTGTTGTAAGGGGCGGCCAAACCCTGCTCGCCTCGGGCGGCCTAAAGCCTGGAAACGGGGCTGATGGCGAGCAAGTTTTCATATTTATTGGGTGTCAATCAAAAGCATAATCTATATCCTTCAGGATCTTCTACACCAAGGTTCTTTAAAAGAAGAGCAGATGCTCCTCTGGTACTTCTTCTTTCAATCCACTTTCGAACCCATACCCTTTTTGGATGTCTATTTTCTTCCTCAATTAAACTATTAGTTTCTTCAATCAAAATTTCCGATATTTCCAACAAAATCTTTTTAACTCAATTTTTATTTAATATTTTTGATTTTAACAAAGCACGACTATGCGAATATATGCGTCCAGTACTAGACGGAGAGCCAGCGCCGAAAAATTTCTCTGAATTTACTAAAGCCAGTTTTTTGACAGTTTATTATAGTAGTTGTGTACATATACGGAGGGAATTAGGGTACGTTGTCAAAGTTGTCAAGATTACTTAGGAAATGCAACGAGTTTACTAAGGCTGAAAATCGTTATACACATTATATATTACATATAAATAACAGTCATGTTAGTCAGTCAGTTGTATGGCGGAACCGAGCTGGTCAGCCACCCAATATATGTAGAAAAAAAACTACCTGCAATTAATTTACTAAACTCCAAAATTGTTCCAAGGGTGTAAAATCTCGTATTAATCATAAAAAAAATATTCAGTCAACTATCTGGGACAATACCCGTCAGTCAGCAAAAAAATAAATACATATTTCGTTTGCACGAGGGACCTCGCAGGCGGGCGCGGCACTGTGTGCGGCGCCTCGCTCTTTTTGTGATAACTAACTTTGTTTTAAACTCTTGTAATTAATCAAATTTATGTTTATTACATGGAATAAACCATTATGAAATAAATATTTAAAATTTTAAAAACCCAAGATATTTTATTTAGTTTGTATTATTATGTTGATATTAATAGGTATTTCAGACGGAAAAGAACATTTATTTTAAAATAATAATGGTAGGTATTGAGAACACTACTTTATTCATCAATAAGAATCTTGGTCTGAATTGGAACAAATATTAGCCGGTTTGCCGATGGACAGCTATAACAGATGGTATCGACAGCCTCGCAGTGGTGTTGATACAAATCAATAGTTAATTCGGTGGAATATAAAAAAGATAGAGTTCTTGATAAAAATCAAAACTCCTCCTCTATTTTCGCAGTACCACTTCGCCATCGAAAATGTTATCACTAAGCCAACTCTCAACCAAGATCACACAGAACAATACCGCATGCTTCAGGTCCATAAGCTTAGTGCTTAATCCACCAACATTCTGGTAATACACGCTTGCCCCACGTTTTTTGGGGCCTAACAACTCTTCTGGACACCATTGAAATACTCTCAATTTTCTTCCCCTTCTTCTCTTCTGTCAATTTCCGCATAAGCACTGCTCAATTCATTCCTCTGAAATTTTGTTAGGTTAGCACTCACTTTAAAGCTAGATCCCACCACTTTCTTTTTCTCTTAAGATACTCCCTTGCTTTTGTAAACTCTTAAACGCAGCAAAGTCAAAAATATCATCTGAATCCAGTATCTAATGGTGTTATGGTACCTATTTATACTTAATCGTTCAGAAATATGGTTACTGGGAGGAGGGGGGGGGGGCAAATACGTTCAAATCTATCAGTTCCTATGCTTGTCATTGTATCAGATCCCCAAGCAGATCCCTATAAGCTTACTATATAATAACAGGCATCTATTCTATTGGACCTCACAGTCGTTCCCAATATTCAAAGTGTTTAACGTACCAGTATCAGGAACAGAAGGGGTGGCCCCTAGCGGGCCTTGTACTTAGGCCACCGATTGGGCCCGTTGTGCCTCCAGCCCGCATAACAGAACTTCCAGGATGCCAGTCCTCCATAAGAAAGCCCACATCTCTTTCAGACTAACACGCCGCACTGAATCTGGCTCGATCGGCGTCGCGCCAAGGATTCTGGGTCTTGCCCACGCGAAGGCGGGGCAGCCTCCATG
The DNA here is from genome assembly GCA_016904865.1 of Pissodes strobi. NCBI lineage: Eukaryota > Metazoa > Arthropoda > Insecta > Coleoptera > Curculionidae > Pissodes > Pissodes strobi. The sequence goes on along the minus strand of MU185299.1, from coordinate 4,422 downwards.
CACTATCTACACCAAAAACATTTAACCTAAAGAGACCCGACAACTCATTCATAAAAATCCGAAATCTTGCAAAAATATCAACAAAACGATTGTCCCGCCTCCTTATATTTTTATGAATCGTGTACAAACTTTTGTCAAACTTCGTCCCCACTACTAAATGTAGTATTGCCCGCCCCCGCCTGAACGAAAGCAAGGACAGTTCATAGACGTAGACTTTGAAAATGTGAGTCCATCATGATAATAATTTCAATTGGGTTAGATATGGGTTCTGAAGGTTAGTTAACACAAAATAGTTATTTTGCTGTGTCACGAAATTTTTCCGTGTCCTTGCAAAACCACTGCCATGAAACCAAAGAAGTATTCACTTCAAAAATGATTTAATAGAGGTTGGTAAATGACTGCAAACATATCAGATTATCCATTAATATCACATACATAGGTAAGTATTATAAAATATTAATTAATCACATCACAAAATGGTGCCCACTGTACTACTGTGTTTCATTTACTTTTACTTACTTGTGGAAACTCAGGTTCGGATGATAATAGCTGGAGATTTTGCATACCTCACACCGCAAGACCATTGTTACTTTGATATAAAGTTTATAAAAAATATTTATAGGAAATCACTCACGAAATACGAAAAAGCTACACGTCGCGTCGCGTCGCACAAATTCAGGCTTTAAAACCAAACAAAACTGGGCGAAGAGTGCTATTTTGCACGTTTTTTAATGAAAAACATTAATTTATTCAAGTCGCGATCAAAAGTTGGACGGCCATCTTGTCACTTTTGACGTCTGTATTATTAGGAATCCCATTCAAAACGGTGTGGAAATTTTTGCTAGTGAGCTTTGACATTGCACAATTTTGTTAATATCATAGCAACCAGTCATCAAAAATAGTGTCGAAAAGAGCTACTTTGCGTATCGAAAAGACTTCTTTATGATACCAAAATAGAAATAGTATATTGTGCAACAAGTGCTGAAAATAAGACTTTTCACACGAATGAGACAGTTTGGTGACACGAGCCGTAAGCGAGTGTCATAAAGTCTCATGAGTGTGAAAAGTATTTTCAGCACGTGTAGCACACTACACTTTTTCTACGACTGCTACATACAGGGTGCCCCACTGGGAGTGTGGTAGAAAATTACATGTTATATGGGAAACATTTTTATTATTGATTTATCAGAAAATTTTATTCCTAATGAAAGAAGCTACGTGAGTAAGAGATTCTCGCTAAACTATAACTAGGGGCACAGTCCTAAAATGGGGCCACTGGAGTGGGGTCCCTATTTTCCAAATATTTTGAAAAAGAGGCTCCGAGGGCGAAGCCCTAAAATGGGGCCCCAGGGGGGCGAAACCCTAGAATGGGGCCTATGGTACGGGAGTCCCATTTTTTACAGATTTAGCAATGGAGTCCCCGGGGGCGAAGCCCTAAAATGGGGCCCCAAGTCTTAAAAGGGGGCCCCTGGTATAAGAGTTCCATTTTCTACTGTTTTGCAAAAAGGGGCTCCCGGGGGGTGAAGCCCTATAATTGGGCCCCCTTTATTAGAGGTCTGGTAATGGGACCTTTGAGGGCGAAGCTCTAAAACGGAGACAAAGCCCTTTAATCTAAATACCCGAATAAGCGTGTGAAAAGTATACTTTGCACACGCCGTGTGCAAAGTATACTTTTCACACGATGTTTGAAATGTCCAGTTTTCAAGAGCAGTTGTTAGTGCGTTTTTGTCTATTTTCAGGGCAGTCGTAGAAAAAAGTATATTCAACTTACATTTGCAATGAATGGTCATTGCATAATATACTATTCAGCAGCTAATACTGAAATAAAATTTCCGAAAACTTATTTCCTGAATAATTTCACGAAATTTATGAGATACCAAAATTACGCAATTTTATCCCGATTTAAACGTTTTTGTGACACATAGGGTTTTTCTGCTCTCAATGGTTAAACGAAAAATTAAATCATACCACTGCTAGCCTAAAAATAAATTGCTTATCATTATTTTTGAGACAAATAAAAAGGAACTGAAGCATACAAATTTTATTTAAAAACATATAAATATGACAAATATCTGGTTAATGACATATTCAAAAAGTAGCTTAATAACTATTTTCTTCTATTAAATACCTATTAAAAATATATTTTCATTTCATTATAAATGCTACTATCACTGAAAAAAATCTCCTAAATAAACTGGTATATCTAGAAAAAAAGATTAAATCTAGAGTATTGGCAATTGTAATTGGTTTATTTAGATTTGCTAAACCAGTAAATTGTTAGGGTATTTCTATAAAGCTATTGTATTAATAAGTACCCGTATTAGGTAGGTATATAATATAATTAAAGTAGATAAACATATTTACAGCAGTGCCTTCACTGGTTTTGAAACGTTACCAAGTTAGCATACTTCGAATGGGGAAGAGCCGTCGGTCGTCGACCTCCAATGCTCTCAATCTATTGGTGCAGTTACTTTACTACGTGCATACTATAAATATTTTGGGGGTAAAACAAGGCGGAACCAAGGGAAGCGGCATTGCCAGATTGACATGTAAGAACTTCAGAACCGGTTTTTGATGAATCAAAAATGGGGAAAATAAGTATTTAGTGTTATAATTTAATATGAAAAAAGTATGTACAGTAACTCGTAAACTTAAAATTTGGCAACGCTACATCTATCGACCATAGAATGTGCCTCAATGTTGGGGGAAAACAAAGAACCATTTGTCCCGTCTCTTCAGGTTAAATGTCTTTGATCTACACTCCCGCTCCTGCAATCAGAGTCAGGTGCCGCCTAAGCCTACATTGCCCTGTGTAGAATCCTAGCAGGGCGCTACACTCCTTCCTAGGTAGGCACAACAGCCCCGTGGCGAGACTCTTCGCGGGCCGATGTATCATGTGCCTCGTATGTCTCATCCCCGCAGCCGTCCGCCATACCTCTTCAGCCCGGCCCTCCGTCCAGGCGTCCAAGGCTCTTTTGGCGAACAACTCTGGGCGTTAAACGTATTAATAAAGATAAATTTGATCATCGATTTTTTTAATGGCTAGCTGAGCTAACATAATAAGCTTTTTAAAAGTCATCACATATGGAAGAGAAATTATTTCCTTGACTCTACATGAATTCGTTGATTGTAATCCTTTTAAAATAGTGTTTTTTAGAGAACTAAAATGGGGATTAGTAAAATGGTTGCTAAGGATATTGTATCATTCGCAAATTGTGTCATAATGCCAGATTTTACACAGCCGAACAAATTATTTATAAACATTGAAACCAATTGAGCAAACGAAGCATGAAAATTTAACGCACTTTTGTCTATTTGTTTAATGAAAACTAAACCATCACTATAAAACCTAAATTAAATTTTGGAGTTTAAGAAATTAATTGTAAGTAATTTATTTTTTACATATATTGGGGTTGACTGACCAGCTCGGTTCCGCCATTCAACTGACTGACTAACATTACTGTTATTTATATGTAATATATAATATGTATAACGATTTTCAGCCTTAGTAAATTCGTCGCATTTCCTAAGTAATCTTGACAACTTTGACAACGTACCCTAGTTCCCTGTTCTAAGTTTCGCTTGACTGACCGCGGTATGTTTCTGTACACAACTACTGTAATCAACTGTCAAAAAACTGGCTTTAGTAAATTCAGAGAATTTTTTCGGCGCTGGCTTTAATCTATACACCTTGGGAACTGGCAAGCAAATAACCACTTTTAAATGTAGACACCTACTAGCCTTTCAACTGAGAATGTGAACTAGCTGCTTATATAAGTAACTGGTACAAGTAACTATAACAATGCAAACGCGCCTTTAGAAGCAACATCATTTCCAAAGTGTCTTTTAATACAATTTTTGGCGTAAAATCTCTCCAAATAATCGGCTTTTCTAAAAAGAATACTTTTCGGAAAGAAACTTTTTTTTATTTAGAAATCGATTTTTTGCACTTTCTCTGAAAAGTAGATATTTTCATCATTTTCGAAAATCAGTACTTTGGTTTTGGAGATATTAATACATAATAAACCGCACATTTTGCCATGGTGAACTACACGATCCAGTATATTTGGTAGTTTTGTTCATCATTTGCTCTTATAGCGGTATCGTCAGCTTATCTGATGTTGTTTATTACAGATTTGTTGATCTTAATTCCACCTCGAACTCGATCCAATGCCTCCCTAAATATAGCTTTCGAATATAGATTAGTGAGGGTAAGACGCAACCATGTCGAACTTTTTCTTTGGTCTGATATTGCTTGTTCTACATGGTAACACAGCCGTTTGATGCCCAAAAACTATGCGCAGATCCTGCTCGTCGACACCGGTTGCTCTTAAAATTTCGATTATGTTTTGGTGTTTAACGCAATCGAGAGCTTTTCGATAATCGATAAAATATGTATACACATTTACGTTCACGTCAGTA
>MU185298.1:73044-117194 GCA_016904865.1 Pissodes strobi | reverse complement strand
TACCGATTTAATCTAATAATAAGTTACCTTTTTACATCCAAAACAGTGGAATTTATTTATCCACTCTGTTTTTAGTTAAAAAAAAAACAGTTAACGAACTTTTTATCTGAACGGGCACTCTCATAAAACGAATTTCAAGTTCGCAACTATAGTGGGGGATTTACCAATATTTTTGATAAGAAAACAAATTGCGAACCAATTGACAACAAATTACTATCCTCTATAGTCACGAAGAAGCTGATACTAGGATTTTATTGCATTATACTCTCTGCTAAATATTGTATGTATTATTTGACATGCATAGTGGACTCCAATGACACTGATGTACTTGTACTTCTGGTACATATTAAAAATATATAATTCTAGAGAATTTGGGGTAAAATGTGGAAGAGGAAATTCGTTGCGATATGTGGCCGTTCATGACATCAACCTAGAAGAAAAACTTGCAAAAAAATTACCTGCATTTCATGCTCTAACGGGTTGTCATACAACCAGCCAGTTTTCAGGATTAGCAAAAATAAAATGTTGGAAAATTTATCTAAATTATTCCGATTATTTAGACGGTATTGGATCCAGGAATTTTCAGATGTTCAATAACATAGATAAATTTATTATAAAATTATTTTCAACAAATCCAAACATTTCGTCTATTAATATTTTCAGGACACTATTGGCCTATTCATCGCTAATTGAAAAAAAATAGCCCCTACAAAAAATAGTTTAAAATTTCGCAGTATGAGAGCACGTTATCAAACTAAGGTGTGTTTCAGTTCTTTAGAACCAAATCCCCTATTACCAGAGGTGACAGAATGCGGATGGAAATTTGAGGAGGCAGGTGATATCCAAATTATCCCCAATTTTAACAACACCAGCATTTCCTTCGGATGTAAAAGTTTTTATCGCATGTGGATGTAAAAAAAGGTAAATTATTATTAGATTAAATAGGTACATAATAAAACTTAATCAAATAATTTTTTATTAGATTGTATGGAAGCAATCTTGTATACGTAGAAGAAATTAAATAGGTTGCATAGGATCATGCAAAAAATTACTGGAAGGCAATATTGAAGTCATTATGTCTATTGAGTTATTCCATTCTGAATAAAAGCTAGTCCTTTTTTACTAGCAGTTGCATTAAGTATATGATTTTTTTTCTACTTCTTTATTAGGAAAAATAAATTTCAGTGTAATCGAAAATGTCTTCATTGACTTTATTCAATTAATAATAGCTATTATTATTATTAGTATACTAACCCGTAACGGTGTAAAAGCACTTATTGTATTGTACAATAGGCGCAAGAGAGAGGAAGCTATGAAGAAAAGTGAGACACGAGAGTACTTGGGAAGCGCGAGATCGGACGGTCGCGCCTAGAAGAAAATTACCTTTTTACATTTAATTCTATTTTTCATTACCATTTGAGAAAATTTTATTCATGCACCTGTGTATTCTAAATACTTAAGGCAAACTTTTTGCAAGAATAAAAATTTTTGATTTGAGCCTTCATTTCGGAGAGAATTCGAGGTGAATACAAAAATGAGTATATTTCAATCAGATTTTGCCCAGGTTCGAAGGGAGATTTCGATTTATTTTGCAGTAAGGGCCAATGTAATCCGCATATTTCAAGCAGTGATAAAAAATATAATTCGTACAAAAATGTAAATGAATTTTATATGAAAACACTCATAATTTAATATGCTACACGTTCATATAATAATCTCGATTTTTAGGTATACTGCCCTTTTGCCCGTTATGATTTTTCATTACCTTCGGATTTTGAATTAATATAACAAAACCTTCATTCTGTGAAAATTTCAGCTTGTAACCCCGAGGTGCCACACAAGTCAAAATAAGTTATAAGTACCACTCTTCTACAAGTGTTTTTTTGGGTTTAAATTTTGAAATTACTTACCACAGCTTCGATGTTTAAAGTAATATTTTACCTCGAAATTTCCTATGTAATTGGTAGAAACCCTTGCTTATCACTTGAAAACTATCAACATTCTCCAATCCATTTTAAATGAGATTTCAGGCAAATAAATACACTTACTTACCACAACAACTGTACTCATCAAAATGCTAAATCCAAATCACCTAGAAAATGTCCACATTTTCGGATCCTCGCCAATTTCCAGCTGCAAACCGTTTTTAATGAGATTTCAGACAATTAAATGTATAAATCTACATATTTTAACCCAAATGATATCTTAATATAATAATATAATATAGAAAAAGTCATTCGTAAAATTGCCGAAATATTGGACATATTTTTCCATTTTCTGCACATCTCAATTTAACCTCCATTTCCTGATCTTGTACGGAAAATTGCTATAGAACGTTTTTTATAACATAGATCACGAGCTATGCCTTGGCTGGCACGTATGCTTAAATAAAATTTTCAAACTGAAAATCAAAAATATCAAAAAGTCGGCATTTTCTATCGGATCGATGCGATTTTTCGGTATGTTCTGCTCTTTAATGTACGAAAAATTCGTTGCTCCAGTTGATTCGGTTTTTTAGTAATAATATATTAAGTGGTGTCATTTCAAAGCTCGAAATGGCAAAAAGTTTAAATCCATCTAACTCACACTGTATAAAAATGTGTCTTCTAATGCTTTTCGAGAAGGAAAAATAACACCTTCATTTCTTGACTTAGAAATAATTGATGTTTTTTTACATTTTCCCTGAAAAGTCCATATTCCCGATATTTTCGAAGCAGAGAAGCATTTGGAGGGTTTTTCTCCAGGAAATTCTCTATCGAACTGTCGATGTCGTTTTAGTTTGTTACTGGGTTCCTGGATTACTGACACTATCTAGATGCCTCATGTAACTGAACATAATTTTCTTAACCATTTTTTAGAAAATATATGATTCTGTTCGACAATACAATGTTGTATTTTGATTTTAGCTCGAATATTAGGCAGTAGCGTCGGTGACGAGGATCTTAAAATATTCGAATGGGGGGGAAAACAAACAGCTTCAACTTTTATACACGGTGCCGGTGGATCAAATAGTACATTATATTCCTTCATTTGAGATGTTTTAGAATTTTTGTCTCGGCAATTTGATTTCATGCTATGGAGCATGGACCCTACCATAAAAAGATGTTGTAGTGTTACGCCAACAAAAAAATGATAAAACCTGAAAGAGGAAAATATTATGACATAGAAGAGAAGGTTATTTCTTCTTATAAAAAATAACTCGAATATTTTTTTGAGAATATAAAATCAAAAGCGAATTATTTTATGATTGACGAAAAAGAAAGGTAGGAAAAGAGAAATAAATCAAATGGTTACAAAATAATATAAAAATATAATTTTCTTACAAAATTATGTCTGTAGAAAATAGGTGGGTAATATGACACTGGGGAGGCATATTCAATGTATTGTGAAACTTTAAAAATGAATAAAAGATTTAACGACAAAAATCGCTTATATGATATTCACGTTCGGTTCCGGAACAGTCACGGTGTGCCTACATCGAACAGCTTTGGCACAGAATCCTTATTTCTCTCCACAAAAAGTTCATAAAGTTCATCACTATCCGGGATTGTCCCTTCAAATTCTTTATCAACATCATCACAATCATCATTGCCTACAACAACATTTTCATCACTTTCAGAGCTGCTGGTGGATATTTTAAGATTTCATGAAACTCGTACACTTCTTGTTTTGCTCCCACGACTGCGATCTCGCACTGTGACTTTGCCTTTTTCAATAGACGCTTCTAAATCATTTTTATAACGGAGCATAGTAAGTACAGCTGCGGATGAAGATTTTCGTCCTCGGTTTGATGTCTTCCTTCTTCTTGGGCTTAGGAATAGGCAATATATCTAGCGGCAAAATAAAAGATTGTGAAGATATTGAAGAACCTGATTGGCCCTTATGAGCGAATTTTTCCTCATGGCCATTGCTTGTTGACGGTCCAGACTGAATATTTATTCCTCTATTGCAGTATTAGAAACTGAAAGAGCCTCAGTAAAAATGTAATGGTTAAACGGGTATTCGCCTGTGATGCATCTTAAATAAGCTTTTCGGAATAATTCCGCAATATCATATGGTTCCAACATTCTGTCAGAGTGTAGCAAAAAGTTCCGTATCTCTTCAATGTGGTGAGATTTAAGCGCACCCATAAATCTTCGGTCCAGAGGCTGGAGCTTGTGCGTCGTATGGAAGGGAAGACTTAAAAAGTGACTTAATTTTCGCGAGCAGGTCTTCCAATATCAAGGTTTCGGGTATGGCTGTAATGCCCACAAGTATAAGAAGCACTGGAGAGTCTATTGTTGGATTGGTCTTGTTTTTTAATGTTTGAACCAGTTAGTAGGTCAATAAATTAAACTGTATCCAGCCTGAATTGCACCAGGGAGGACCCCCTTCATCAAACAGTCTGAACATTTTTTCCTAAGGAATATTATCATTGGAGGGATAAAACTTCCTCCAGCGCTCATTGCACAAAACAAGTTCTGCCGCTGTCAAAACTCCTATTTGTCTTTTACCTTTTTGACCAACTACGGAAATGTTTTTTTTTCTGCACAATGGTAAGACCCGCTTCATATGTATTGTAGACGCGATCTGCAGGATACTGCTTTTTGTGTATAAGGCTTCCAGAATATGAAATACTCTTTGACTTCAGTTTGATTAATTCCTTGAACCCGGAAATAGGAAGTACCAAGTTTTATCAGGAAATGATCCAACCACGCTCGGTCTGCTACGTTAATTTTAAAAGGATTAGGGATTTTTTTTTTGAATTGCTTACTGATATGCCATTTTGCTGATATCTGTTCTGGTTAAACCATAATATATCTGCTCCCAACTTTTGTTATAGATAAGACGGGAAAACAGACTTTTTCCCTTTTTTTACAAGCTTTTATTTACTTTTACCTGTAGGTCTGTCTGTCTGTCTGTCTGTAATCAAATCTTGCAAGCTGAATTAGAACTACTTCTAAATGTCCGATTGGCTTGAAAGTTGGTACACGTTTGTAGTTTCGATGAAAATACAATATTATAATGTTGTTAAGTTTACACCTCCCCCCCTTTCAGGGATAGGGGAGGGGGGCGCTACTTAAAGTATGTCTGATTCCGTTTAAAATTGGTATATGGGGTCTTTGGGGACAAGACAAGGAATATGAACTTTCTATCAGATTTTGAACATTCAAAACGGCGGATTCAACATGGCTGATATGTTAAATGTTGCAAGTTAATTTTAGCTGACTTCTAATCCAATTGGCTTCAAATTTGGTATGCGTTTGTAGTTCAAATCAAAATATAAAACTATGGTGTTGCCATTGTTTATTCTTATAAAGACAGTGGTGTTGCTTACACTCCCCCCCCCCCCCCCCCGTTAAAGGTTAGTGGTGAAGGCACTACTTAAAGTATGTCCGATTTCGTATAAAATTGGTATTAGGGGGTTTTTAGGGACAAGGAATATACATTTTTTATCAGATTTTGAAAATTTTAAATGGCGGATTCAAAATGTCTTTTATTATATACTACGAATCTAAGTTCTATAAATAAAAATATAATATTTACTAAATTTGTGATTTTGCTATGTCATAATACCTACTAAAAAGTAAAAAATAATTAAAAGTAAAAAAAAATTAAAAACAAGCTTTTATTAAAATGCACTAAAAAGAAGAAAATAAAATTTAAGCTTATTTAATTTTTTTTTACTTTTATTTATTATGACAGTGGCCCACACATTAAAGGGAGATCCTATTGCACTCAAAGAGCGAAGATGTTGATTGACACGGTTCTGAATAGTTTTAGGTTATAATTAGGGGGAACAGATGCCATGGGAGTGAGTTCCACAGTAGTGTAGTGCGCCAGATAAAGAAGTACTTGTAATACGGCATTCTAGGTGTATCCAGTTGTATCACGAACGGGTGCGCTCTTGCCGTCTGTCGCGACTGTCTGACAGGCGTTGCTGAGGGCAGAATTATGCGGGCCAACTCCTGGAAACATCTGCCGTGAAAATATCTGTAAAACAGAGATATCTCTGCCACATGTCTGCGGTGTTCCAGAACTGGACCAAATTCCTGTCGCCCCAGGTTCGAACTTTTTCCAGATCTTGATTAATAGTTGTAATCTGCTCCTATCTGCGGTGATAAGTCCCAGTCGCTGGTAAAGGTTTTTCTAATCTAAATTGGGAGACAAGAGTACTGTCATATGCCAAGCTGTAAACAGAATTATTGGTTTCGGTCAGCAGGTCATTAATATAGATGAAGAATAGAGTTGGTTAAAGTATTGCTCCCTGAGGCACTCCCGCATTAATGGTAAATGTCTCTGAGATGTATCCATCAACTGCAACGTGCAGAGATCGGTTCTTAAAGGAAACTGGCATGCCTGCTGCAGAGAGACACTGGCAGTCTGGAGGACGGTAGTTTGTTGAACAATTCATCATGTCAAACTCTGTTAAATGCCTTCGAAATATACATCGTAATCGCTCGAGATTCTCCGTAGTTATCAATTGCCCTACTCCATATGAGTGACATAGGCCAATATATCTCCTGTCGATCTCTGTTTGCGGAAGCCGTATTGGTTATCGCTAATTATTCTGTTAGTCTTCAGGTGCTTGAGTAGTTGCCGGCAATTGGCGATAGTTTGAGGGCGTGGTTATCTTGCTTTTTTTGGAACAGGTTGTACTCGAGCGACTCTCCAAGAAGATGGGTAAATCTCTTTTCGGTAAGACAGAGAAAATAGCCTGGACAAAATGGGTGTTAACACGATGGCAGGTATTCCATCCGGCCCTGATGCCTTTTGCGTATCTAGCTCTACGGCTTCTGCACAACTAATTCTGGCCTTACTTCAAGAACATGGACGAATCTTCTTAAGATAGTTCGTTGCACAGAAGAAATTTTAGCGGCTTTCTTAAAGCCCATTATCTTACTTCTTACTGCTTTCACGACCCTTGCCATTTGATTGGCGTTCCATGGTTTTCTTTTTGCTTTCGACTTTGGATAAATTATTGTTCGTGGCATCTGTAAGTAGGATTATCTACCATTTGTATACACCTTCAGATGTCAGATCTCTCCATTGAACAAAACACCTAATAGATGACAACACGAGTTATTAAAAAGTATTAGGGGCTCAAATTATCAGCAGGGGCCATATTACTACATTCTCCTGTATAACTTACCGGACGTATTTTTGCATTTTACATTTTTAATGTTTACTTCTCACGGACGCCAGTGTCTTAGATCTAGTTAACAATATATTCGCTTTATATAAAATTTTTGAAAGTGGTGCTTTGCACTCCTATTGAATGAAAAGTCCTGGTTATAACCTTGTCAAAATAATTGAAATATGAATAGAAATAAATGTAATATTTCGATTCAAATCGGCTGGCAGTTTATACCCTATGCCTTTAGATTGCAGAAATATAATAGATATAAAGAGTAACAAGAGATAAAAAACATACCGATAGTTTCAAAAGACTTCCTTAATATTGCCCCATCGTTTCTCTTGTATAATTAATTCGCCCTCGGCTACTGTAAACTTCCCATTTTAATAAAAAAGTTAACGACTTTTCACCTTTAATAAAGACATCTGAACATTTTCTATTTTTAATTAATTTCCGTGCTAATTTCGGATTCAGTTTTTATTTAATTATTAAAGTCTTTATTAATTAAAAGAGAAATGCAAATGAAATGATCGGTTAATTAAAAACAGTTTTTAATGTTTTATAATTGCATTGCCATTCGTTAAACCAAAAGATAAAAAATAATAAAGGGGTGAAATACGACTACTTACAGAAACAGATGCCATTTAGTTGCTTTTAGAAGCAATATAATACTAATATGGTATGCGAAATTATTGGTTAATTCATTGGAAACGATTATCTCTATAATAGGCGGTAGGTAGACGTTAGAAAGAAGTAAGCTATAGTAGTAATTTCAAGATTTCGGTATGATGACGAAGAAAAAAAAATACGTCTTTCCTAGATCATACGACAATAAAATAAAAAAATTGCTCGTATTAATTAAAAATGGTGATGACAAAATCGTGGAGTATGTTCAGTGATGACCCGACGTACAAAAATCAACAGCTAGTACATTGATTGGTGAAAAAAAAATTAATAGGTATTAGGATGAAATTAAATCAAAAATAATAAGTTAGGTCATTGTCCAGAACGAACAAAAAAACAACCTATTATAGCCTAATGAGGCAATGTAATTCTGAATATTATGCGTTTATTAAAGTTTGCATGCTATTTTGAGGTACAGGGACAATGTTTGATGATAAAATAAGCATCATCAGGGCTACTCAGTATAATGCATATATTTTGCATTGTATATAATATAAAATCTTTAATAGTTTTTTAAAAATAGGAATATATTATAGTGAGGAAAAAATTATAACAATAAATACTTTTCAGACTTTTCTCTAATTCATTCTCACGTAAAAGGCATTGTAATTTTCGAGCAGGTATTGCAAAAGTGACATGAAATTAAATGACTCATCTATGTTTTATAGGAAACGTACCGATATGTAAAAAACAGCGGAAATTATTTTAGAAAATATTTAATATTATTGCCATATAGATTTAAATACATAGGGTAGCAGCCATTTTAACCTCTCTCATCTAATAACCCAAACTAATCCAAACTATCGAAGGTAGACTATTGATTGCCGCTAAATGTTTGCAAGAAAATCCGATGCAATGAAAATGAGCAATACTACACTGAAGAGAATCACAGAAAACAGAAATTACAGCTAATGAAAGTTTTCTAAAAACATATCAGCGCAAGCAACGAGATGCAAAACGAAAATAACACATTGTTTTAAAAATAAAGTATTACTGGAAGTCTACCGCATGTGTCCTAAAAAGTAGAGTAGCTGTCTACTTATATGAACTTTTTATCCTGAAATTAAATGCCAAATCCCATAAAGTTGTATAGATACAAGGTAACAATTTGCAAATTTACATCGGCTATATTTTCTATTAATTATTATTAAAAAAACCAAAATATACCATTTCTGCAAAAACGCGTGAGAATAAAAATTAGGTGTTTTGCAGACCATCCTCATTCACCCCTGAAGTAACCCAAACTACCTTCATTCTCTTCAAAATCTTAAATCGCACTGATCACACTTGTGACACTTATCAAAAATTTAAGCACGAAATGTTGGCAAGATTTTGCGAAAATGTTTTAAAACTGATCTTTTTGGCATGAAAAATTAGAAAATGAACGTGCTAATACTCTCTATTTCTTACAGCAACGCAATTACTTGTTTTTTTTTGCTCTTTTTTAACTATTTTGTTAAGTTCTCAATTATTTAAAAAACATCAACTATCCTCTGACGTAATACTTCCAGAGAAGCCGACGGGGTTTGTTAATTAGTGATTTCATGCAACCTCAGAAAAAGAAGTCCATAGGTGTAAGGTCAGGTCATCTTGGCGGCCTCTCAATTGTACCTCTTCTGTATCTTTCGTTTTCAAGTTCATGAACAATTGGAGAGCTCTATAATTTGGTTTAGAATTTGCAACACGTTTTTCCTATTAAAGTTAGCAAGCAAGTGAATATTTTGATTGAAAACAAGCCTAACACCGGAGAGTAGTGTTTGCAATGCCCGGCTCCGGGAGTAGAGTCGTAGAGCGTCACCAGTTCTTCCCAACTAAACTGGAAAAGCTCCGCTGGTGTTGTACGGGGTTGTTAGGCACGCTTAACAAGCAAAGAAACTCAATCTTAACTTAACAAGAAAGGACATTCTAAATTTACGGATCAATTTATTAGCTTCTGGTTTTTTTTTCTCAACAGCAACAATTTAACAGTGAAATTTTTTGGCTATTTAAACGCAAAGGAATGTCAAATGATTAATAAAGTAATTAATAATAATGGTACAATATGAGGATTGTACGGAGACCAATTCTGTTGTTAACTCGGTACTGTATGCCTTACAACTAAATGCTCTAAACGCTACAATCCGAAGTGATCACTTTGGTTTACCTAAGCTTATTACATATATGTATGCGTGCGCTAGTAGCTGCACCAATTATAAATGTAGCAATAATAACATGTAGTGGTAAACGGCCACGATAATTAAATCAATTGACCCGATAAATGAATAAAAAAAAAAAAATTATTGAAAACTATCTTAAAGCTTGCCTGTCAATGCTTGGTTTATATGTAAATATTAGGAACAATTATTAATCGGCAAGGGAAATAAATGATTTAACGAAACTGGGCTCTTCTAAGACACAATCTATAGCGCAAAATTCAAAATAAATATACACAAAAAAATATATAATAATAAAGATAAATGCATCTTTACGACACCCCGTTAGATACGGTTCGTCACGCACAGTAGTGAAAGTAAGAAGTACCTCTGGGGGAGGCGCCGGGCACCTGTAGCTAACTCAGGTACTGTAATAGTAACTCGATGGCCCCTAGGGTAAAACTGGCAGAGGACTCGGTTTAGCCCGCAGAAAAATTGGCGGTATTATAGCCCGGTGATAGAATTGCAGCGGGGTAGCCCGGTGGTAGAACCCTGTAATAACCCAATACGCATTAGACATATCCCCCTTATTTAAATGAAAAAAACTATAGCCCCCCTTGCATAAATATATTTTCTTTATAAAACAAATCCCCCCCCCCTCCAAAATTATCAATGGATTTGCAAATCAAAAGAAATACAGAAGGTGCAAACAACTTGAATATAAAAAATAGGCATGAATCACCCCTAAAAGAAAATATAAACTTCCCCATATGATCAAAACTAAAGTCATATTAAAATAAAAATTCAGATATGATAAAAGGGAATAGATAAGATAACTCATGTACAAAAAAAAGGTTAACACAGATAAGGCAACTAAATCATTAAATTAGACAAAAAAAACTTTAGCGATAATTACCTCACTTGTCTCGGAAGGTAGCTAGAGAGTCGACGGTCCCGATTTTGTAAGATGAGCTCGGAAGCCTCTAGAAATAATGGAAAGGAGCCATTAGCATAATGGCGTCCACGTGCTTCACAAGCAATAGAAAAAAAATAATTCCAGAAAACGCTTACCTAGTGTAATACGAATACCCCAATAAGTTGGTAGCGTCGAGCACTGTTAAGGGACTCACTCAAAGATCCCTGGACGGGTAGTATTAGCATAATACAGAAAGTTGAGCCCACTAAGACTGCACTAAAGCAAAAAGCTTCTCTTCTCACCGAAGGGTATTTCTAGAAGAACGAAATCATGGGTTTCAGTCAATTTGACTTTTTCCACTTCCACGGAATCAGACAATTAACGTCAGATCATAAAAAAGGTAGGGCCGTGAAATGCTTCACAAATCGATACGTGGAATAATTCTAAGATAATAAACGACTTATTTCTCGTTTACTATGGTCGTAAAACGACGGCGAAAGCCAAAATTAATGAGCTGAAATTAAATTGTTCGTAGAATACTAGAGAATATTCCCCAACAAAATGATAAACTTTTAAAAACCTAAATCGACAGCAGCAATTATGGGAAATAGCCCATTCCTACTACCAGTGCCACCAACAGTACCAACCGAATATTGCGAACATTCCAGCATGCCGCGTGGAAAGAGAAATATCAGAGGTCCTAAAAAACTATGAGAAGTTATCAAAAGTTATGAAATATTCAAACCGAATATAAAATATGAATTTGACGTATCTAATGAAGCTTAAAAGTAGGTTTTATTAATACAATTCTTAAAAATATAGAATGGTTCGCTAGCTGTTCTACGGTAATATAATATAAATTAAGCAAAGTTATACTAATAACATAATATCCTATTTTAGTAATTTGATCTAACCCAAACCTAAACGATCTGTGGTTCGCTTATCAACTAAAATAAATATAGTCACAAAGTGCCTGAGGGCTACATAAGAGAAAGGGATGATCAAAATAGCTACTCCAGACCACAACAGTGTTAAAAAAAGCTAATACAAATATATCATTAACTTATATTTAGAATAAAATTAATTTACATTAATAAATGCGGCAACCTTAAGCTTATTGACAGCAAATCGAATCAATAAATTTAGAATTAATTAACCGAAGAGTATTGACCTCTTTTCAATAATTATTACCGCAAAATACAGCACCTTTTTTTTGCTAAATGCAGCATATAAAATGAAATTTTAAAATATTTTACACTGGCCAAATCGGACTGTTACAACTTTCAGCATTAACTTGGCCGGGTAAATTTCCTTCAGTAAAAAAGAGTTTTAGGATATTGTCTCCTAGTATTTTCGATCAAACATTGACTTTTTGGGAATATTGAGTATGCCCCTCTGTAAAAAGATAAGGATTAATCACTCCAGTAGCGACAATTGTGTTTATTCACATGACAATTTGGGAGGGAGGAAACTCTTCCCTGAAGCATTTTTTTTTTTCATAAATTCGAGTGTTGCCATAATTTTTCGCATCATGGTTTCACAAAACTGACGAGGATATCTTCTGTCCAGATCATAGTCGCCTTAAGTTCCTGCAACATTTTTAATTTGAAAGGGTGAAAGCTATGCATATTTATTACTTTCCTAACAGATTCTTTAAGTAATCCTGCTGCTGCTAAACAACGCGTTGGCACCTTTTCATTTACAGAAATAGCCAATGTTCATATCTTCATCCAAAACTCTAGGTTGTTGTCTTTTTTTATTATCAACGGATCCAGTTTCTTGAAATTTTGAAACCGAAACTCTTATGTATACGTGGCTGATGTTTTTGTCAGAGTGCCTTCTGTTAAAAGTAAGGGCACCTTTTCCGACGACAGAAGTGAAAACTTCAGCATATAAAATATATAAAATTAAAAACAATTCACACGCGGTAGAAGCGAAACCTTCATAAAACTTAACTAATCGGTCACCCATCCAATTAATAACCACGCCTGACGTTGCTTAACTTCAATGATTGGACGACAACTACATTTTACTTTGTGCACTTGGCAAACGTGTAACAACTGTATACTGTGTTGTATCTCATTCTCTCGCGGGCTAGATCCTATATATCTATATATTTTCATTGGTATCCCTTTTTTCGGTTCATCGAGTCTCAAAACACTTCAGTTCTCAGCCTGCTAATGGCACTAAAAAAGTTTTCACTTCAAAATAAAAATACAAACGGAGGTGATAGCAACGGCAAGCATGTTAAATTTTAAATGATTTAAAAGATTACAACAAACAAATATTTGCGTTATTGTAAAAAATATAGAATTTTAGAACTACAATAGAATTTTAGTTTAGGCTTGGGATTCGTTTCCATTATTAAGATTATTTTCTAATTTCTTCTGTAAAATTTTGCAAAAGCCAATTTTAAACAATTTTCTCAAAATTTTGCACTTAAACCTCATTAATTTTGGTATCATTGAAAAGCATTTTTGATAAGCTTTTCAAAGAGGTGTCACAAGTGAAGTATTGCCACTTAAGATTTTAAAGTGGATGAGGGTAGTGCCTCGGGGGTGTGAGCAAGTGATCCGAAAAATACCCAATTTTTATTCTAAAGCGTTTTTGTAGAAACAGTATTATTTGGTTTTTGATATATTCTTCAGTGTATAAAATAGAGCCGTTGTCAGTTCTGAAATTGTCGCCGTGGATACACTAAGAGCAGTGGGCGAGTCTAAAACTTGTTTGAAATTCAGAATCAAACTCCCCATATTAATATGTTCAACAATCCGTCTGATTTGGGTTTCTTCAGTTGATTTTTGTCGCGAAGTAAAGACGTTGTTCTTGTTGGACAACCCCTCTATCTCCACCATTACTTTCTCTAAAAACTTACATATATTCTGGTTTGGGTTAGTTTGTAATTAAAAGGAGAACCAAACCAAACTAACCCAAACTTTATGCAAATCTAACAATTTCACCAGTAGTGTAATAATTGAAGATGCCCCACATTTCAGTACAGAGTATAAATATCTTATCTACAGTATTTTTTTATTATTTATGTTTATAATAAAGAATTAAAATAGTATACACTTTTAGTCCATAAAATTCGCTGAACTTTTTCATATTGAAATCTCCGAAGACATTGTGTTTATTTAAGATCTACCAGGTAAAGGTCAGTTTCTATAACACCGCTAAAAAAATGCATAAACTTCTCATAATAAAAATGCACCAAGTTTTTGATACTCACATTTATATCAATATTTTCGTTAATCAGTACATTTTATAGAAGTAATATTATCTCTTCAACTACAGGTCTTCTTTCGTAGTGTTTGCATGCATTAAATTGGATAGTAAGTCCTTTTCTTCTAAGCCCATTACTACAAAGTCAATAAATGGAATTATAGTGGAGGCATGGAAACCCACAGTAATCGGCTACTTAAGAGTAACACTGTTTAGACTGTCTTAAATATAGACATGGATTTAATTTGGACAATGAATAGTTTTTCTCGGATTTCGCTATAGTCTAAATTTATATTAGTATATTTGCTCTTCCCTCCGTTTGCCTTTCACCGATAAACTGTATTATGGCGGGCACAATGTGACGTCACACCGTTTGACATAAATCATTTCGATTCCGGATGGGAATCTCTGTCGTGCATAATCGAACATCGCATCGTCCCCGCCTGTGCAAATCATTCTCTTCAGATCTAATACTCGATGGCGCAGTCACGATGCTACATGGATATTATTTTTGAAACGTCAGTATAATGTTGCAATGTGTCCGTTGATATAAATTTTGACGTCGTTAGTGTTGCGATTGCATTGGTAAAATCTGTTTTAAATGATGATACTACATGTGACCTTTTGGCCGACTCGAAAGAGAAGTCGTGAATGTGAGCTTGTTAATGGGGCTTATTTGTGTACCATTATGCACGTTTTTAATTTTGCAACCTGTTTTATGAAGTAGTAGAAGCTGAATGTTCGGTTACTTTACAATATATTATCAATAATTTATGTCCATTTGGCACTTCTTTAAATCAAAAGGATTTCAGGTAGCATTCCAAACCAAAGACACAAAGTATGAACTCAGTAAGCATAGCAGTAGATATTTAGCCTTTACCCCGCTTGTTCCATTTTCAACTTCATCATCGACTGGTTTCCTATTTGTGGCCAACATCTTCAAATTCCTAAACATAGGAAAAGAGTATGCTTGCATCTTCATCGATGCAATCTTTTCATTAATTCATAGAGCTATCAGCCTGTCTCCTCCTTTATTCATTTTCTTGAAGAGCTCTCATGGACATTCAGTTAAATATATCCCTGCCCAGTGCAGTATATATCTCTCTATCTCATATCTTTTAAATTAGCAGTACTAATCGTAACTCATGTTTATGTCCAATTATTCCCATCTTGTTCTCTTTGATAGACTTAAGTAATTTCTTCAGCGTTTCTGCATTTTTTCATATAGCCTTCATTGCCATACAATGAGATATGCTAGATATATATGCCCGAGTGTTTATGTGCTCTCCTACTTCGATTTTCACGTCGCTCAATTTGACCTAATTGATTTCCACTGTCTGTAAATAGTTTATTGGCCAATGAGGTTAAGTTTGAATAGCTTTGCTAGACTTCGCCTTTTAGCAAATCATGTGCTGCTTTAAAACATTTTTTTTTTATTTTTCAAGATGAAATTGTATTTTTTTTTTACAACTTAGTTTGGTTTCCTTAATAAAGCTGTGATTTATTTATTTATTTTATTTATTTATAAATCTTCTCTGTACCTCCCTCATTTATATTCAAGATGATAATCTTGTCCCTTGATTCAATTGATCTTGATCTAGTTTAATAATCTTAACAATTTCTACAGCATGTTGTATTTAGTCCATTTAATAATAGGGGCTGTTTCAGGCAGCGCAATGTCAAAAACTCGAATCATTCAACTACCTACAGATATTACTGTTGCAGTGCTGAAGACCATATCAAATTTTAATAACCGTTTCTGTTTTATTTCCTCTGAAGGTGTCGTGGTCACCACATACCCTATGGACGATGCCAGTATTATGCTTCAGGAACTAACTTAGTGAATATGATTCTCACAGGATAATAATTTAAAAGATTGACCTATGTGATCTCTTAATTGTCTGTTGATGGTATATGTCATGAGCAAGTTCCAATCTCGGTCACGAGATATCCAGCACCTGCAGATATTCTGTAAAACGAATCGTTCATTTGAAGTGGAATTGAGCAGCACATCTAGCTGAATTTACCACAAACTGATTATTAGAATGGTGAGCTAAATATGAGGCGTACAGAAGCAAAGGATATCCCCAACTAGTTGGATGAACAAGATTAAACGTAGATGTCTAAATAGGCTAAAGAACCAAATCGATTCTTTAATCGATTTGGTTCTTTCTCACATCTTCATGTGAAGAAATACCAACTTTCAGCAGTGTGAAGCGCTCCAGTACCTTAAAGTTAGCATCGTCCCTGTGTTTTGTCTCAATCGGTTTATTCTAGATGCATTTCAACTTTCCTATAAACCGTTCATTAAAAAAGGCTGATTATTCTGGCATGATTTTATAACCTCTCCTGCTTAATCTTCTTAGAAATAATTAAATGACTCCCAAGGTGCATCAATCCCTGTTCGCCCAGAGAATCTACCCCACTCAATTTTAGTAATTTTTTAGCAGACATTTTTTCAAAACAATATACGAGGGAGAAAGGAATATATATCCTTTACAATCTGCATCCTCACTGCCATTTCATAGGATGGTTGATTTCAAATATGTGAACCGAAGTTATCGCTGCCTACAATATATCGTTTAGTTCATTGTGGGCTGGTCACCATATAGCTGGTTCTAAGAACGTTAGAAGACTTCCAAGTTGGGCCAATCCCATGTGTAACCAATATTCAAAATGAGTTCGAGTTTTTCCTAGCTCGGCTAATTTTAAAATCGCAGAAACTCTCTTATGATATTCTGTAGTATTTATGTTCCTGAGTTATGGCCTTAACAATCCGCAGGCGATCATCATGGTGCCCAAGAAGAACCAAACGCTAATGAGCAGGAAAGTGTGTTGGGTCTACCTTCAGATGTTATGCCTACCAAAATAAACTATTACCATGCCTATGACGTCCTCCTACCAGAGAGGAACGAATGGGCAAGAAACTCGGAACATCTGAGAACAACACAGAATAATTGATTCACTGACTGCTACAAGACCAATGATGGTACAGGAGCCTCTGCATGGAATAAAAATGGAAAGGTTCGGCTTAAGTGTTCCCTAGGCAAACATGTAAACATTCTTCAGGCTGAAGTTCAAGCCATTGGCATTGCTATGACTGCACTGTGGCTCATCGATAGAAACTAGAAAGTCAAGTCAATCAAAATATTATCGGACAGTCAAGCGGTTTTGAAAGCTTTTGGATCTAGCCGTTGTTCATCCAAGGCAATGTGGATCTCCAGAAACTACTTACCAAACTAAAAAATTACACTGCATACTTGGACATGCAGGATATGAAGGTAGCGAAAGGGTTGACGCTCTTGCGAAGCAGGCGATCGCAACGACCAGAACCAATACTGGGAATATGTTGAGGGTGCGATCGGATGAGAATAATAGAACAACTCTTATACCAAACAAAAGATTTATTAGATAATGAAAATTGTTAAAAATACAAGTCCTTAACTCTGCGCTATATTCTTACTGACTATATTGCAGAAAACGCAAACGCCGCACAACAGTCGAAGGCGGCGAGCCTGCTTCTCGCCAATTTGTTTATCCTAGTGAGTTAACGTTTTAACTGATTAGCTCAATACTATCCCCAAAACTTAACTCTACAAGCAATAAAAAATAAACAATAAATTTTTACATATGTTTTACATGTTTGACAAATCTGACAAGCCTAATTTACATTTTAGAAAATTAAATCTAGGTTTTGCAATTGCTTTTGTAAAAATATCTGCAAGTTGTATTTCTGTTGACACATATTCTAATTTTATTGTACATTTACATAAAGATCTCTAATAAAATGGTATTTTACATCAATGTGTTTAGTATGTTGGTGAAATTCAGGATTTTTAACTAATTTAATGGCACTTATATTGTCCATAAACAAAATATTGTCCTGTTTAGCCGCATTAATACTAATTTCACTTAACAAACGTATTAACCATAGAATTTCTTTCACTGCACTAGCCGCACTCACATATTCTGCTTCTGTTGTGGACTGGGCGACACATTGTTGTTTTCTGCTCTGCCATACGAATGCTGCACTGCCATACATGCACAATACACCTGATGTTGATTTCCTCGTCTCATTGTCACTTGCAAAATCCGCATCACTGTAGGTTACAAAATCTCCATTATTCGTATAGAGCAGTTCAAGATTTTCTGTGCCTTTTAGGTATCTAAGGATTCTTTTAACTAGTTGACAATGGGCCTTCGTCGGCTTGTCTAATGCTCTGGAAGCAATTCCAACGGCAAATGCGATATCAGGTCTGGTGACTACCTGCAAATACATTAGACTGCCCACTATCTCTCTGTATGGAAAATCATCTTCTTCAATATCTTCACTGGCTTTCCATCCAGTTTCCATGGGTGTAGAAACAGGTTTTGCCTCAGCCATTCCAAAACGATATAAAATCTTTTTTATATAACTGGCTTGATTGATGAAAAACGAACCATTTCCACACCGCTGAAGTTCAATTCCTAAGTAACTGTTCACATTGGTTGTAACTTTTGCTTCAAACTTGACACTCAGCTGGGAAAGAAAATCCGAGGCTTCATTTTCACAATTTGTTGCAATCAATCCATAATAACAATTTTGTACTGTTGAAGTCTTTAACATACAAATAAGAATCAGCGCTGCTTTCTATTAAGCCATATTCCAAAAGAAAATGCTTAAATGCGTTATTCCAGCACCTAGGGGCTTGTTTTAGGCCGTATAAACCCTTTACTAATTTGCACACACGGTTTGTGCCATCTTCGAAGCCTTTGGGTTGTTGCATAAAAATATCCTCGTCAAGCGTGCCATAAAGAAATGCTGATTTAATGTCAAATTATTTCAAACTTAAGTTTTCGCGAGCTGCTACACAAAGCATTGTTCTAATAGTGTCAAAACGTGCCACTGAACTGAATGTCTCTGAATAATCGATGCCCTTTTCTTGTGAAAAACCTTTGATGACAAGGCGAGCTTTATAATTGTTCCATCCAAATTGTATTTAATTCGATAGACCCAACGATTATCAATCACTTTCTTGTTTTCTGGTTTATCAACCAAAAACCATGTAGTGTTTCTATGTAACGAGTCGATTTCTTCTTTCATAGCATTAATCCAGTATTGGGAATCTTCTGAGGAAACTGCCTCACTATAACTTGTTGGTTCAAAATCGGCTAACATTGCCACAGGAACCCCAAAGAAATCAGGTCTTTTGATTTGTTTCGGTCAGGTAGCTTGGATAAAACAACGGGTGATGACACATTTTCTTCTGTAGCTGATTCGTTAAACTCGTCGACCTCTTGCTCAGGGTCGTTCTGAAAATTTTCAAATTCACTCACAGAAACACACAGCTTTTCCGATTTAAAGGTGACATCATGGCTCAAAACGACGTTATTTATCTCAGGAACCCAAACACGATATCCTTTTACACCTTCCATGTAACCCACTAGATATCCTTTTTGAGCTTTCTTGTCCAATTTAAAGCGTTTCTGCTTTGGTATATGCACAAAACATTCAGTACCGAAGACTTTCAGATTGTCAATTTTTGCATTTTTGCCAAACCACAATTCGTATGGAGTTTTTCCATCAATTCTTGTAGGACCGGTTCTATTGATTACGTATACGGCCATGTTCACTGCTTCTGTCCACAGAAACTGAGGAATATCTGGGTTAGAATGAAGCATTGAGCGAGCTGCCTCCATTATTGTACGATTTTCCCTTTCAGAACTGCCATTCTGCTCAGGGGTATAAGGAGCAGTTGTCGAATGTTTTATTCCTTTACTATTCAAGAAGACAGCTATTTCCTTACTAGCATATTCTTTTCCTCCATCCGTACGCAACTCAACAATATCCTTATCAAATCTGGTTTTAACTTCATTGCAAAATTGTTTTAATTTAATTTCCACATCTGACTTTTTATTCAAAAAATAAACGGTGCGAAATTTACTAAAGTCATCTTTAAATAAAACATAATATCGTTTATTACCAATAGATTGAACATTCATTGGACCACAAACATCAGAGTAGATAAGCTCTCTCGAATGCCTAGAAATATCTTCCCTGCTGATAAAACTCTGGCGATGTTGTTTCCCGTACGCGTAAGCATCACAAAAAATGTTGTCGTCGGTCACATCAAAACACCTTTGTTGATAAATGTTTTCACGTGTTTTTTATTTTGATGACATAGCCGTTCATGCCAAAGTTGCAATGTTTCAGCCGAAGAAGCGACACAAGCAGTCTCTGGTGGTATTACGCGTAACTTCATACGATAGAGATTATCGGCTTCTATTCCAACTGCGATTACTTTATTGCTTCTCACAAATAAACACTTGGAACCGTTATCACTCAAAATAAAGTCGACTCCCTTTTTTGCTGACATCTTAACAGAGAACAAATTCTTAGCCATATCGGGTATAAACAAGACATCGTACAGTGTTGCCGATATCCACTTCTCTCCGTCAAATGTTTCAACATCAATGTTGCCACTTCCCATTGCATGCACTTGATCACCATTTCCAACATAAACTGGTTGTGGATCCTGAAATTCCGTATACTCACAAAACCATTCACGCTTGTTTGGAATGTGATTCGATGCACCCGAATCTTATCCAATGGGTGTCACTTCTGTCAGCAATTGTAATGTTCCCAACAAAAGCCTCTCTTCTTGTTTGAGCACTTACATTCTTCCTTGGACAGTCTTTCAGTAAATGTTCTTTTGAACCGCATATAAAACAGCCTTTACAGTCTTTCGTTTCGTGATTGATCTTTCGACACAACGAACAACGCTTAACATTTTCACCCGATTTTTCATTTTTCACAAACTTCGGTTTATTTTTATTGAAATGTTTACCTTTAAAATTTAATTTGGTGAGCAAAGCTACTGTTGACTCTTCCTCATCCTCACGTTGCTTGTCCAATCGCAGTTCTTCGGTTAAAAGTCGTGTTGTTAATACGTCAAGCGTTTTCTGGGAGGGTTGTGTTGAATCCCATGCACTATGAATGAAGTAGTTGTACTTAGATGGTAAAGTTGATAAAACTCTTGTCATTATCATGGACTGTGGTATTTCCCCACCTAATTTCTTCATCTTAACAGCCAACTGTTCAAGCTGAGAAATATGTTGAGCAATGTTACTACCAGCATCCCACTTAAAGTCAAAAAACCTTTTTTGCACTAAAGACAAACTTTCGTCCGCTTTTAAGTCGTACACACTATGCAATTTTTGCCACATTTCATCAGCAGTTGTAACGGCTTACTTTCTACAGTTGTGACGAACAGTTTTCTTGCCATCCCGTCAGCTTTGTTCCACTTCTTTAATTTGTGTTCATAGTTAGCCTCACCTTCTTCAGGCTTGAGCTGAATACCTTCGCAGACCTCTAGGGCTTCTTCACTATCCAGTAATGTTTGCGTAACAAACTGCCACTGTTGCCAGTTATCTGAGTCACGCAGCCTGCTTATCGTCAATTTGTTTATCCTAGTGAGTTAACGTTTTAACTGATTAGCTCAATAGAATAGCTTAAAATACAGCTAAAGAAGCCCTCTCCAGATGGACACAACAGGAATGTGTGCAAATGCAGAGAGTTACTGGGCACTTACTCATTCAAAAATGATGGTCATTTTGTCATCTAGACTACTACTTCAGCTTGGCCGGTAGCACGTACAGGCTGTAGTTGGCATTTATACTGGGTGTTGTCAGCTAAGAAGCCACATAAACAAGATAGGGATTTCCGAAGAAATAGAAAGAGAAACAATGGAGCATGTTTTATGCCACTGTCGGGTAATGGAAAGGACCAGACAATCAGTTTTTGGAAATTCACAAATAACACTTGGTTTTGAAAACTATCCACCCCAGAAAGCTAACCGATTTCATGAAAAGGATCGAGCCTCTGGCATAGTGAAAAACACAGATGTGAGCCATAATAGACCAAGGGTCGCAGTGGAGGACCAGATCTTGGCCCACTCACGTGTACGAAATAGGAAATAAGGCCTTCTTCAGCTAGACATTGATAGTCTCGGAAACCATACCATTCAATTACAACACTTGTTTTATTTCTCATCATTAATGACAAACAGTTTATGCGATGATCTAAACTGAAGATGTTTATATTCTGCTATTTCCATGGCCGCTTTTATTCGAAATTTGAAATTTTGATATATAAGATTGCAGGCGCTGCGCTGGTCGACGAACCTACCAAGATATTGTTTTTCAGCTTGACAAAGCGGAAAAAATGAAACATGAGAAAGGAAAAATTGCAGTCATTTATTAGGCTTTCCATCGATCAATGATATGCAAAGTATATAGGCTGATAAAGAGGAGTAACTTGAAGGTATTATTTTAATTAATTACATAGTTGGATTCACTATTTTAACAAAAAATACCATAGTGTGCGAGCACAGGTTTTATATTTCAATGCCGTTACTTGCCTTTTATATTTTGTTACATTACATTAAATTTATAGCAATAATATTACCATGAGAAACAGTTTCACCACACAGTACATCGTAAAATTCATATTCCATAGGTAGTAAATTACAGCAAGTATATTGCAAAAATAGCATTTTGAATTTCTAACAAGTCATTGTATTTAACCAGTTTTTCATACCATCAGACATTAAAAGTTAATGCAAGTTTATATTGTCATGCCAGAACCACATATTATTAAGTCACTGTGAAGTTGTGTGAATAATTGTATTTTTAACGAGGTGTTTCGATGTTAGGTAACCTTTAAAAACTCTTGGCTTGTTACCGGCATACTGGTGAAGTGCAAAATTACGTTTGCTGATAACCACCGGCTTTTTATGTATGAGATATGTGGTATTATTCCTCGTTAACCTTAAGCATCATTAAAACTCATTGGCGTGCTATATTTTCATTTGCCTTTATTTTATGGTGCAAATTGTTGGTCAACTGGGAAATAGAGATGTTATTGAAATAATGATTTTCTCATCATTGCCTACTATGAGGTATTCCCATTTTGAAATATTCATCTGAAGACCTGTCGCCTCGTATTCTTCTTTGAGTTTTCTGATCATGTAATTAAGATCTTCTTCGTCTTCAGCGATAACTATTTGGTCTTCTGCGAAGAACAATATAAATAGAATGTCATCTCCTATTCTTAGCCCCATATTTCTGCATTTTCATACCCATTTTGCAAGGGCGATGTCTAAGTAGATTTTGAAAAGTGTAGGAGATAAGCAGCACCCCTGTCTCAATCCCTTTTTGGAATTAAAAGAGGTGGTAACCTCCTTTCTTATCTTAATGCTTGCAGAGTTATTCTTATAATAGTTCTGTGTAGCTCGAATCAGAATTGTATTGATCTCCAAGTTTCCATCCCCTTCCATAGTCATGAGACAGGTATGCTGTCATATGACTTTTCCAGATCTATCAAGGCTACAAAAAAAAATTAAATGGAATATTGAAAATAAGAATAACGACAAAAGTCAATATAACGTAAAGTTGCATCCCAATTGAACCAAAAACTGAACTTCGTAAGTCTGATCATTTAAAATTTAAAATATTAATGTACAATTTATATTGTCTTCTATGTGTTGCAAATCTAGACCATCAATCAGGGGAAGACCTATTTAAAGTGCCATTTTATAATTTGAAACATTTTTTAAATGAAGTATTTTACGTAAGAAGTACGACAAAATCGATATAACATAAAGTTGCATCCCAGTTAAACAAAAAATGTAACTTCATAAGGTGAATCATGTAAAATTTAAAAAAATTTCTTCAACGCGTTGTAAATCTAGACCAACAATTAAGGAAAATCCTATTCAAAGTAGCATATTTTTAATGGATGTACTTAAATTTGCATAAGATGCGCCACTGATTTTCTACAAGTAGCAAGCATCAAACTTTATTTAACAATTTATCACATCGCGACAAGGACAACGCGAATATATTCACTTGGTTATGTCACTCGCGTTTCGCTGACATAGAAAATACCAGGAAATATGCGACAAACATGTTCTCGGTAATATGGGATTCTTCATAATGAGAAATGGTAAATTTGTGGTCCCATGCCACTAGCTTATGGTTTGTAGAATATATGGTCCTTATGCTCGTGAGAATATTCTTGTTTCGCTAAGCAGACCGCTTTATGAACTACATAATTTAAATTTTTAATTTTTATTAAAATAAACACTGACATCCATGTATGTTACTCATGAATGCACCTGGTTCTATTAACATGATGGTATAAAAGTAATTAAATCCAAAACTACCTGAACTACTGTATTTATCTAATGGCAAATAGCAACCCCTGCATTCAAACCGGTTCGACCTTAAAAGTCAGCTATACTAACAGAAAAATGTTGAGTTCTTCCTTCACATTTATAAAATTTTCTCATAAATAAAAGTATATATTTCTTTGTGAATCACATTATTGAGTTTGTTGGCATACCACTTGAAAAATGGGATACCTGTCCAGAATATTGGCAATATGCAAGAACTGACAATTTTGAATTGACAAATATCGATAATTTTGACAAACTTGTCAAGTTCATGCAAGGTAGAATTTTTAAGTAATACCCAGTGTACGATAATAATATTTTAACCCATATTAGTTGACTAACAAAACTATTACTAAATAAAAAATTCGTTTTCCACTGGAGTCTCACTATTCGTCTTCTGATTTCTGAAGAATTAGCCTCTTTACCATTCACTCTTTGTTCAACTATTTTTACAACTTCTCTTAATTCGTTTTAATAGAGGTCTTCGTTTTCACTGTTATCATTGTCTGGGTGTTTCAATCTTCAATGTCTATGAAAAAAGAACGATTATAAAACACAAACAAATAAAAATAGAAATTCAACCAACGAACGTATATTTCTAACTAACGCTTTCATTTTCATTCCGTACTCATCCCCAACACCTTATCGTGATTTTGTTTTTGTTATCTCGGAGGTAGTCTAAACATTGATCGGCAACTTTTCTGATGATTCAAGACTGTTGGGACTTTTCACGTTGCTTGATTCCATGTCTTTACAGTCGGCCGCGCTACCGTCATCCACGTCCCTGTGGACCCATTCATCCTAAATAAGAGTACATATCAATTACTTTTAAGTCAAAGCTATTAACCATATTTACATAACGTCTAAATAGAGGTACATATATTTTTTTTTTATTATTTTGTGCTTTTCTCGTCGGCGATCTCTGAAATGCAAGGAATAATATTGATGCATCAATAACATTAATAAATAGTAAATAAGGCCACTAAACAATTCAAGGAATGGAAACATGTTCAAAGCACAGTAAATATTTACAAATATCCAAATACAAGAAATTAAAATCCTACAAACATCTTTTATAGGTATATAAGTTATTTTTCGTTGTGAGTACTCATATCATCGCTTTCTGATTCCACGTCGGATTCAGAGCTAACTTGTACGTTGAAAGCTTTCATTTTATCAATTGGAACTTCCCCTTGATACTTCCTCTGCGATCGAGAAGATCCGCGGGGGTCCTCAATAACGTATCGACCATGACCTAATCTTTTGATTACAACGTAGGGCCCATTATATTTGGGAAGTAACTTTTTACTTTTCCCGTCGTTACTCGTAAGAACCGATTATATCAGTACCTGGTCACCAACATTAAATTGCTTTTGTCGTGATCGGCGAGCATCGTAGCGTGCCTTTTACTTGGCTTGCACCTGATTTAGGTGAGCTTTTACGTTAGCTCGTGTGCACTCCAGGTTACTGTCTTGTAGTGGTTCCAAACTTACTTCGTTGTCGAGGATTGCATTAGCGACTCCCCTTGGTGAATACCCAAAGAACAGTTCGTAAGGGGATTTGCCCGTAGCTAAATTCTTCGTTGAAATTAGTCCCCATCTTATTTTTGACACATTCACATCCCATTGCTCTTCATTTTTCGTTGATGAAGCTAATGCTGCCAAGATGCTCCTATTATACCGTTCTACTTGTCCGTTCGCCCTTGGGGTTGCAGTAGCATTCAAGACATGTTTGATGTTCAATTCCTTGCAATATTTTTCAAACTCCTTGGACGTATAGCAACTTCCACGATCCGTAATTATTCGCCGTGGAACGCCAAAGTTATCAACCACGCTGTCAAAGAACGCAATCAATGGTCCAGTTTTTGTTGTTTTTACGGCCTTCATGAATACAAATTTTGTGAATGAGTCAACAATAACAATTAAATACTGATTCTTCTGTCTTGAAGCCACAAATGGACCCAAGTGGTCGATATGTAGGGTATCAAATGGACAAGCTACCTTGTCAATAGGATGTAAGTGGCCAGAACGTTTGCCTCCAGGATCCTTATTGTACAAACAAGGAAGGCAAGCTGCTATAAACTTCTTGGTATACTTTCTTTGGCCTGCAAACCAATAAATTTTGCTTATTGCTGATAACGTCTTCTCAACCGACAAATGTCCATTACCATCGTGGAAATGCAATAATACCTGTCGCCTTGCAACCTTCGGTACTACCCACCTTTTACCTTCGGGAGTGATTTTATATAATCGTTCGTTTTCTAGACAATATTCCTTGTGAATTTGCTTTTCTTCCTTGTCGGACGGTTTTTTATTGAGAACGCTTATCAGATATTTGCATCTGGCATCCATCAGTTGTGCATGAAGGACCCAATCGTCGCTTGAAATATTTACTTGTGACACTTGGACATCTGATTCTGCTGAATCTGTTATTGGATTCCGACTCAGAGCATCAGCATGTGCCATTTTTAAACCAGGACGATATTCAACCTCAAACGTAAACTCTTGAATGGATAACCACCACCGCCCTATTCTTGGCACTAAATCTCGTTTACTGAGAGTACTCCTAACCGCACTGCAATCAGTAATGACCTTGAAGTGAATGCCTACTAAATATACCCTAAAATGTTTTAGAGTATCAACCACAGCTATAGTCTCGAGCTCAAATGAATGGTATCTTTGTTCTTCTTTACTGGTCTGCCTTGAATAATACATAACAGGTTTAAGTTTCCCTTCATGTTCCTGTAAAAGAATGCCACCGATTCCCCATTTTGAAGTATCAGTATGAACTTCTGTTCGTAATTTTGGATCATAAATTGCTAAAAGAGGACGTGTAATTAATCTTTCCTTCAGAGCCTCGAATGCTATACGCTGTTCGTTTTCCCACGTGAAGGCTACATCCTTCTTAGTTAGCGTAGTTAAAGGACGAGCTATCGTGGCGAAATCCTTCACATATCTGCGGAAATAGCTTGCCAGTCCCAAAAATTGACGTATTTTGTGCACATCGGTTGGCACAGGGTAGTTTCGAACGGCTTCTATTTTCCGGATTCCTGGCTGAACTCCTTGTCGAGAAATTTCGTGTCCAAGATATCCGATTTTTCTCAGGAAAAATTGGCATTTAGAGAGACGTAACGTTAGCCCAGCTGTTTTAATCGACTTTAATACTTCCTCAAGTAGTTCTAAGCCACTATCAAAATCTTTTGATGGTATTAATATGTCGTCCATGTAGGCTGTAACATTTCCGTATCGTAAATTGCCCAATATTTTATTTACTGTACGTTGAAATATTGCCGGGGCATTGCACAGTCCAAAGGGCACCCGCAAGTATTCGTAATGCCCATCAGGCGTTATAAAAGCTGTTTTGGATATGGAAGATTCTTCTATTGGTATTTGATGATATCCACTTGCCAGGTCTAAACTTGTGAAAAACTGACAACCCTTAAGTTTTTCCACAAAATCGTCTGCGTGTGACAGTGGAAATCTGTCCTTAATAGTCTTAGAGTTTAAAGATCGATAATCAACACACATACGCATTGTACCATTTTTTTTTAACTAATAAAATTGGACTTGAGTATGGTGATTCTGATTCTCTGACTATTTCGTTTTGAAATAAATCATCTACTATATTTCTGACTTCTTCACGTTCTTTATGAGAAAGTCTATAGGGCCTGTAAACTACCGGCCTATCATCAGTGAGATGAATAGACATCTTTAGAACATCTGTTTTACCTAATTCGGACGTATTTTGAGCAAAGCAACATCTAAAGGAATTAATCAAGTCAAGCAAACGATTAGCTTGATCATCCGTAAGATTTGTGTTATACAATAAGTCAGTCAAATTGAACAAGCTTTTTACGTTGGTTTGAACAATTAAATTAGAAATATTTGGACAATTCGTTTTGTCCTCAAAACATTGCACAGATCTTATTAATATTTGTTTCGTACTCACCTCGAATTCTTGCTCAGAAACGTTGGTAATAGTGACGTAACCGCCTTCAGCCTGGGTTATGCATTCTCCGACATAGTGCTCCCTGCCAGGTACTGCTCGTAGATTACCAGGAACGTACACTCCGCCAGTAAAACTGTGGCGGGAGGTAAGGGCGATCATGACAGTAGTTTGAGGTGGTACAATGACGTTTTCTCTAGCCCACAAAGGTATTTTCCTTGCTTCTAGATGTAACACTTCGTTGAGGTCGTCATCGGGTGTTAGAATTCTTACATTATCGTTGGCAACAATCATGATAACATTTGGTAAATTTAAGAAGGGTTGACCTATCATAATTGGTATTGTTTGTACCCGATCGAGTACGACCAAAGCCCGTACAGTCGCCTTTGCCCTGTCAACACAAATATTAACCTCAACTTCGCCTAGAACATCTATGCTTGAAGCACCATAGCCGGTTATCGTTACCTTGCTAGGGTACAGCGTAAGTGCGAGTTCTTTCGAAAAACTTTCCCTAATTAATACAGCACCGCAACCAGTGTCGACGTAAGCTTGGGTTGGCTTTTCGTTCACCAAACAATTAAAAAAATACGTTCCATTCTGGTCGTGGTTCTTGGACGTAATAAAATTGGCTTGCTTTCGTTGGCAATCCTTTTCTAAATGACCCAACCTATTGCATTTTGTACATACTAGTTTAGTACAAAATAATCATCCATCATAATTCTCAAAGGGACTTAATCTTTAATTCCATGCTGATGTACTAGTTTAGGCTTCGGATATTTATTGGCAAAATGTCCTTTTTGTTTACAGTTGTAGCATTTTTGTTCTTTATTTACGTGAAACTTCGTTTTTTTGTGGCGAATTTCTGATCCCTTTCTATTTTCAGGGTGAAAACGGTTTCGAAAATGTCTTGGCGCTTCAAAAACGTGATATGTATTTTCAGATCTTAGTGACGACAAGTATTCGGCGTACAAAGCGTCTGGTGAGTCATATCTTCCAGCACGGGCTCCCACTTGGATTGTAGCATCTCCTATGCCATCAATAATTAGTGAAACAGCATTCTTGTTACTTATCTCGCATGCATTTATAAGATCCATCTTCTGGAAATAGTACTCTTCCCAGCTTTCGTTAGCCATTTTGCGCCTATTTAACAATTTTCGCAAAGCATCTGCATAATCTTGGTGCTCTGGAAAAGTTTTAAGCAACAAAATCTTCCATTCCTTCAATGACATATCATAACTGGTCAAGTTGTCATACCAATTTCGAGCCAATCCACCTAGGCGACCTTGCATATGAAATGCCATGGTGAAGTCATCCCAGTTATTTATCTTGCCAAGTTGTTCAATTTTTTCTATCCATTTTGCGCAGCTGAGATTTGGATTGCCAGGTGTGAAATGTGGAATGCAGTCAGGTTTTATTGATATCTTGCTCGGACCAGGGTTTTGCGTCGAACTGTGCTCTATTAGTTTTTCTACCAATTTTTCTAAACGTTTTATCGTATCTTGTGATGATGTTGGTGGTGTTAAGCTTCGCTCTGATGTAGGTTGATTGGAAGAAACTACTTCAACTCT
The DNA here is from genome assembly GCA_016904865.1 of Pissodes strobi. Lineage (NCBI taxonomy): Eukaryota > Metazoa > Arthropoda > Insecta > Coleoptera > Curculionidae > Pissodes > Pissodes strobi. Next base: position 87,396 of record MU185298.1, on the reverse strand, counting down.
AGAACTAACGTGTGGGTTATAACGTGGACGTGAACTGCGTTTTCCCCTCCTTTTATAATCGTAGTGCTCATCGGAGCTCGAACTTGAACTCGTTGAACTCGAGCGTGATCGCCCCATGGTCAAAACTAATTTTAAATTAATATAAACTAATCAAGCCAAAATACATAACTAATAATGCCTTGAAATGAAATAATAATAATAAAAATAAAACAAGTAATAAGTACGCCTTTTGATACGTTAAAAGGGTGCTGATCGTAAAAATAATAGATGCGATTAGTATGCTTAGTTTATACGTTAACTAAACAAATTCTTTAATTATTCAACTTAAAGTCAATAATATTGCATAATATTGCAGTACTTACAATAATAATGTATTCATTCCAAAATTTCAAGACAATTTATCACTACTAGATAGACTAAAAACAACTCAACGGTCTGGGCAACCCAATTTTTACGTTAATTAAGCACCAAACCTAATGACAACTGAGCACTTTAACTATTACAACAAAACAACCTTAATTTTTACGTTAATTAAGGGTGAACACAACAACTGAGTACTTAATTAAAACACGCACAGTTTTTTTTTTTTAAATCACAATACATAAAAAACAAACAAACTCGAAGTCTATTAGTCGACGAGAGGCGAGAATTATCTCACCGCTGCACTATAAAACACAAACAAATAAAAATCGAAAGTCAACCAACGAACGTATATTTCTAACTAACTCTTTCATTTTCATTCCGTACTCATTCCCAACACCTTATCGTGTTTTTGTTTTTGTTATCTCGGAGGTAGTCTAAACATTGATCGGCAACTTTTCTGATGATTCAAGACTGTTGGGACTTTTCGCGTTGCTTGATTCCATGACTTTACACGATGGTCCTCAATATTAACTTCTTTAAAATTACTTCCCTTAATTAATTGGTTTTAATAGAGGTCTTCCAAGGGGTCTCTCACTTTAAAAAACGATGTACATGTAATGCCAAAATATCATTTTAAGCGCGACTGCCAGAGAATGCCCAGTGACTTTAGGGACTGCCGTAAAATTTTATAGGCTGCTAGAGACTGCCTAAAATGTTTAGGAACTGCTTGTGACTGCCTAAGACTGCTTGCGACTGCCAAAGACTTTTCAAGTCTACTAGGAATTGCCAACAAAAGAAAATACCATAAATATTTATTTCGTTATGCCCTGGTCAAGGCCCTAGTGTTCTCTCATTTCTTTTCATATGTGTTTTAGCGAAATTTTTAGGTATTATTAAGAATCTAAATGAGTAGGAACGAATTAAAATCAGGAATAATCTAAGCAACCAAATTCGTATATTTAAATACCCCATTTATCGAAAATAATGGACATTTTTGAAAAACAAACTAAAATGTAAGCAGGTGTAATATTTCGTATAATTATTAGGTATTTAGAATGGCGGATTTACTTGTGTCCACCTTCTAAACACTGTATCAGTATCACCCATGGTTATGGGATCCTCATACGCGACTTCGCTTCGAATATATAGGTATATAAATGCATAGAATATAAAAATCCTTAAAATATCCTATTAAAAAATATAATATAAAAATTCTTACATTGTCCTCTTAAAAAATATAATTATAACATGTAGATTGTACAACTATTATTTGCCCTTACGTCATGGTTAGTGACGTTATAAAAATTTTAGCGATTAACCAACATCTCTTTCTTGAGTAAAATAATTAAAAAGCTTGAAAATAAGAGCTATATTCATTTTAAAAATGATTTATTCCGCGGTTTAAAAAAAAAATCCGTCGTTTGACACCACGTTTGACATTAGTCGATACCTGTCAAATGACATTTTACCCAAGATTTTACCATTGATGTAGAAAATACATCCATGGTGTAAAGAGAGATGCCAAGCTATGACGTAATGGCAAATAATGGTTGTACAAATTTTATAATCCAGTACATTTATATTTTAAAAGTAATTAGACACTCTTTTTAAGGTTTTGTATTTTCCTATAGTATTAAGTTCCATTTGTTCCTGGCGTTTCAGTTTAAAGGGATAGTTTCCAACAATATTAATTGGTTCATACAAAATAAATTCTTATTTTACAATCTGAATACCATCTTTTACTGGCCATATGAAGTCGTCAAGTTCTTTCTTCAGAAATTTCATTTTATATTTAATGCTTGGTAAAATTTCGACAATATGGCCAATATACTAGATATCATCGTAAAAACACCAGCATAGTACTCTATGGTATTACAAGTAGCAGTGTTTTGATTTTCTGTTAACTCAACATCTGAAAATTATTCATTTTCAAATTCGCTCATCGGTTCATCTGTGGTAAAATCTTCAGAACTTTCCTCACTGCTTCTGTCTCTATTTTTCTTTCTTAGAATTTTAATTTTTGGTTCGTTTTTTTTTGTTTGGCAGTTTTTTTCAGAAGTTCTACATTTGCTTGGGGGTACTTAGTGACTTGCATCTGAACTGATAAGTCTATCACTAGAGAGCCTACCATGATGCATTTAAGAATATACCAACATAAATTACTACATGCCTACAGTTTACCTATCAATATCTTTGAAAATTTCAGCATCTTTTTGTACAGGGTGACTCGAATTCGAGTCTATGTAGGGGAAACTCGAGAACCGTAAGAGATACAGTGTCCGTCAAATTAGGGTAAAATTGCGTATTTAGGTGCCGAACAATATGCCGTTTAGAAAGTTTTAAAATTCCGAATATTTTCGGATATATCCGAAAAAAAAAACGAAATATTTATTGAAAAATCGCTTTATTTTTTTCCTGAGCTTATTTAAAAACGGATTTCAAATTGAATTGCACTTTTGCATTGCCACTTTTTCAGCTCCCTCCAATGGTGGTATTCAGTTTGAAATCCGTCGTTTCATCTTCATTAGCTTTTTTTTTAAATACGAACTTTATTTTTTATTTATCGTTTTTCAAATGACATTGGTGTTATAAATATAAATATGTGTTTTTAATTTTTTTTTGTATTTTTTTAAATTTCAGATTTATTTTTTTAAGTTATTTATTTTGCTTTGGGGTAAAAACTAAATGAACTTGTTTATTTTAGTTAACTATATTTTATTTTCATTAAATAATAAAGGTTTTAATTTTCCACTTACACAAAAAAACAAAATAAAATATTTTAATAGAATGTAAAAATTTCAAAAGTAACAAACTAGTTCGCTGTTAGTCCCTTGTCAAAAAGTTCGCTTATTTTAAATTAAATATGACGGGTTTTTATATATTTATATATCTACGTATATCTGTTTTAGCGTGTCGTGACTTATGTATGTATTTATAGAAAGATTTACCAAGTTATGTTTGTAAAAATGTGTTGCGTACTTATATACCATTTACCATCTAATAGTCATGACGAAAAAACCTCTTAAGGGAAAATAGCCTTGAAAAAGACTATAAATATACGTCGAAACGTCGGCAACTTTTTCAAAAAAAGCGGTTTTCATTCATCTGTCCTAAACCTGCAAAAGACCTACCGGTTGACTTAAATTTACGTCAAAGCAAAATAAGTAATTTGAAAAAAAAAATAAATAAAAACACATATTTATATTACCTAATAACGCCAATATCATTTGAAAAATTATAAAAAAAATAAATTTCGTATTTAAAAAAGGAAGTTGATGATGACCTCTTGAAGACGAAACGTCGGATTTCAAACTGAATATCACCATTGGATAGAGCAGAAAAAGTGGCAATGCGAAAACGCAATCCTATTTGAAATCCATTTTTAAATAAGCTCAGGAAAAAAATAAAACGATTTTTCAATATTTCGGATTTTTTTCGGATATCTGGAAATACTCGGAATTTTAAAACTTTCTAAACGGCATATTGTTACGCACCTAAATGCACAATTTTGCCTTAATTTGACCGACACTGTATCTCTTACGGTTTTCGAGTTCCCCATACATAGATTTGAATTTGAGCCACCCTGTACATCATCATGATCTTCAATATTTGGTTTTATTGTAATATTTTCTTCAAATGGTTTAATGACTGGTTCTTCGGAAAATTGGGTAGCAGGCTCGGTAGTAGGTGGAAAAGATACAGTGGATGATGCATGCAGTTCTCCTTCATGTCCTAGATTAACTCCCAACTCATTTATGTCACACAATAGCTTTTTCTAAAACTATTTTTATGCTTTCGATTGAAAGAATGTCTGTTGTTTTCATAATATTTACTCCATGGCGAGTATTTCATTTTTCGCGCAGAAAAATAAAATTGTTACCTACCGTCCAAATGTGTATAAATTATATTTTAAACGTCAAAAGCATATTAATAAAATCTCAATATAAACTCAAAAAATAGTCACACGTCATTCACAACCATCACCAAATAATTGGCCTAATAGACAATGGAATGCGCAAACTGCAATACTGCTTACTACCCTACAGCAAAGCAAATAAACACTCAGCAGCCAACAAGGCCTATTGGCTGTCGAGGCCCTTGCGTTACGTGGTTCTTGAATATTCCATTTAACAAAACTTGCCGATCGCCTGCTAAATTCCAAGCGACTGCCGCCAACTGCTACTGATTTGTTAGGGAATGCCTTAGGACTGCTGCGACTGCGAAGGAATGCCCAGGGACTACCAGGGAATGTTAAGACGACTGCCTATGATTGCCACTAATTACTAGTTGACTGCCCTGGGACTGCCTGCGACTGCCAATAAAATGTACATGTAATGCCAGTAGTGAAAGACCCCTTGAGGTCTTCGTTTTTACTTTCATCATTGTCTCGGTGTTCTTATTATTCAATTTCTATAACAACAGAACGATGATCCTCAATATTAACTTCTTCGAATTGCTTTTTCCTTGTCTCAGATGATACAACATAGCCTTCTGTTTCATTAAGTCACTTGCTTCATCTGTTTACTTAACTGGCTTTTTTCCTATGGATCTGTCTCTAACGATTTTCTTCCAGCCTTTCTAAAATTCTATTTTATTCCGCTTTTTCGGTTTACGTTTTCGCAGTAATTACTAGTTGCATTATCGGAACATAAAGTAAAATATTTTCTTCAGGTAAATTTGTTTATTATCAAAATTTTTTAGCCTCATATCGTTTGGTTCATGTATGTATGTAATTTTAAACAGAGCTGCACGAACACAGTTTTCTTGATGAGTTAACAATTCGCAATGGTATTTCGTGAGATGTACGATACGACTAGTTTCATCATAGAGAATGAGATTATATAATGGACATCTTTGACCATATGTTAAAAGCTGACCAAATTGCAACCTTTTCATGACTGATCAATATCGAATTAATTTGATTGCAGATGTCCTGGAACATCTAAAACTTGATTAAAAGGAAACTGCACGTTATGTAAGCAAATATCTCCTTTTAGTTCAATTATCTTATCAATAAATTAGTAATATTTCTTCGGAGAATTCTCTTAATATGATTGAAAATATAATTTATTTTATCCTCCAATGCTCATGATAAATGAACTTTCCTTGTAAGACCAAACAGATTTTACGCGCGTTAGTTGAAACATATTGCATTTTCTCGCAGAACTGCATGACCGATCCCGTCGTGACTGTGCGTGGGACCAAAAACACCTGATTTTAATCTAAATTGTACAAAAGGCCCGCCATTATGATCTCCAAATCGATCCAAATAGCAAACATGATCGCGGGTTATCGAGATTTCCCCTTAAGGATCTAAAATTTGAGCAATTATTTCCATTATGTAAGATTTGTGTGAAAATATTACACAATAAATTATGTAGAGTTTTGTCAGTAGGAAATATAAATCTGTTATATGTATGCGTACTAACTACCATGGGTGATAGTTTGTTTGGATTTAATGGCCTTTTTATGCTCAAATAATGAAAGGTATTGAGGAAAGGTAATTGGAATTACGGATTAGGCAATTACGAGTTAGTATTTATAATGATAATCATCTAAAAATGACGCTTTATGTAATATATTTTGTTACGATTTCAATCCATAAAGCTTTATATACCTGCCTTTTTATCCAATTTTAGGCCAGTGATTTATTTCTAATAAAGTATTTTTAGAGACTAAAAGAGCACGATTTTGGCTCGAATTTTGGTGCAAATTTCAAGATAAACACCTGGTGTGTGTCAAGTAATAATAAACAACCATTATCTTTAAGTATGATGCATTTTATAAACTCTGCACATAAAATAACACTTTTTTGCTTGTTATTTGCCTTTCAATGAATTTTGCTGATTCAACTTCCCGATCCTCTTACTTCACGAGATAAGAATCTTGTAAAACACACCTTCGATTGCATTTGTGTCATATTTATTTATTATGGCCGACTATCTAGCCAGATCTGAACTCGTGTGACCGGGCCTCAATTAGCGAAGATGCAAAGCCTTTTGACCTTACTTAGGAATCGATGGGATTTCTCATAAATTAACAATTATTAGTAGGATGTGCTCTCATCCGAGCATTGCTAATAATTAATAAACGACATGTAGGAAGTAATTAACGAGGAACGGTCTTGACCTTGTTATTAATTCCACGGCTTATATGGTGTTCTTTTACATTTCGCGAAGTTTTGCTGAATTTCATATGAATTTTCTATTGATATATGAATTTTTCTGGGACAAATTTATATCAAAATTGAAACCAAGGTGTTTGTATATTTAGAGCAATAAAAATAATTCTACTATCTATGTATCTAAGTTAATTATTAAAAGAAAAGTAATGCTTGTGGCTATGTTAGGACACTTGTTCATTGCGATTTCAGACGAATGAACATTACCACTTGTGATTTTCATTTTCCTTTCTACGTCACTCTTTCCCATAGCTTTCTAGCGATTTTTACTATAAGCTAGAATTAGGTGTGGAAAAAGAAGAAAGTTGAGTTACTTGTTAAAGTTGCTATAACAAATATTATTTGTCTCAAGGTTTTCAAAGATGGTGCCTTCAAGTTACGAACAGTGCATATAATTTATTTCTCAAATTCGCAAATAATACGAGAGCACTTGGTAAACAAGTAAATACACACCAAACTAGTAAATGGTTGATCGACTGCAAAATTAGTTTCCGAAAATCTATAAAACCATTTATAATTTAGAATGTTTGATCCCTTCAGGCAATTCAGTATTGGCCAGGCTATTTAAAATTGGGTGGAAACTCATGTGAATGTCCGAAAAGACCTGGAGCTCATCAAGTCAGGGTTGTGCAAGATCAGGATGCAGTTCATGATGCCTGTCCGCTTTGAAATACATTTCATACGAAATCTGACTAAATTAAGGAAACTTTTGTTTATTTCTGTGTTTCCAAGATTAAAATAGCATTTTGATTTGGAGTGACTAAAGTCCGATATATCCATATTTTTAGCACCTCACTAAGATAACTGCCATGGAAATAATAACGGTACTCTCTATGATATTTATGCCGTTGATAAGGTTACCAAGAAATGTTGTTACTATGGATCACAGTAGTAGCCTATCGACCGAAGCTAGAACCAATAGGAGACCTACCTCACTAATAACTGTGAACGGTCTAAAATGATATCCAATAATGTACGATTGGCTACGGAGAACTACACACAAAATCCGAAATAAGAGATAACAATTTCAGTATCACCGTCATAGAACTTTTGAGCCAACGCCGAGGGACGGTTGAACGGCAGTCCCTGAAAACAACAGGTCCGGAAAAATCAGAGGAATCATGACAATCAGTGTGCGTGCGGATAATATGATCCAAACTGAATTAAGACGACATTGTCGCTGATAAAGCAGATGTGCATCGTGACTACCGTTCGAAAATTCGACCGCGAAATGTGGAGCGTTGTAGAGGATAAAAAATATAAACCCCCGAGAGATTGCCAGAGTAACTGGGACTATTATCAAACATTGCTCCGTTTTTAGACAGATGAAAAAATGTTGGGGTTATGCATATCCCGGATAAAGTAAGGTACAGAGGAACACGATATCTCTCAAACTTTTTACTTGGTCCTAGGTCAAACCTAGCTAAATCGTCTCAAGTTTGCGGATGACATCGTACCGATAAGCAGCGATCCAGTAGAAATATAAACCGTGCTAAAGTGACTTCACGAAACGTCGGCGAAGGTTGGCTTGGTGGAAAGTCAAATAGTAGAATCTGATAGATCAGGCCACAATACTAAACTGGACAAAGCAAATAAAACTGGGGAGTTAACCAGGGGACACCAACGTGGAAGGCTGTAAGAAGAGGTTTAGTCAACCGGTACCTCTCCGAAAGACGACCACTACCTTGAACATCGTTTGGAATGGAAGCAAAATCCAGATCAATATTTTCTTTTCGAACCGTGTTTATGGATTCTATAAGTCAACTAGAAAGTTGGCATAACGTATTTTGGTATTTAGAAGAAGCGCGTTTAATTATTTTTTCCTCCAGGTAGAGAGACGATTAGAAGCACATCATCCATGATTAACACTCTATACCGCGTGTATCAAATATTCCAAATTCCTATAGTGGGATTTTTCCCTTTTACTGGTCGATTTGCGTTGTCTATACTTTCGCTACCTTACTTCTCGCTACTTTACTTCCGCTGTTTCGAGTCGCTCGAAAGATGAATCCGTTTGGATCGCCCTCTTGACAGATGCGGTATATATGCTTTTTGGGGAGAATTGATGGATCGTGTAGGAGGTGAAAAACGACCGGCTTTCAATATCTGAAATTTTCGTTGCTATTTTTCACCATCAGGTCTAACTACCGTCTGATTTTGTAGTGAAATTAATTGGCAAAGATACTGAAAGTGTAGTTTCTGAAATTATCTGCCGTATTGTCTGATACTGATAAAGATGTTTAACGAATAGTGTGGTTACCTTCCTATAAAAAAAAGTTTTGTTACATGTTAGTATGTCTATACTGAATAGAGAAAATTATTTATAATTTAATTAGGACCTTCCGTGACCTTCCATGAGATGAACGTCTTTACGTGGGATAGAATTTTCTCCCTTTGGGCTGAACACCCGTCGGCGGTCTTTCTAGCCAGTTCCCGATTCCATTTAACCGTACAGAGGCCTTTTGTTAAAGTAATATTGCGACATGGTAGAGACGTAGCTTCGCAGGAAAAGCCAATATCTGCAAATTTGCTAGATACGAATAGGATCTACCTTTTTTCATATTAATGACCTCTTATTATTGCTGCTGTCGATATTTATCTTTTTGATTAATGAATTTACTGTTAAACGAGTGTAGGTCTTTTGCTTCCTATATCGTATATTATATATCATTTTGAATACTGAATTTCCTGTTAAGCTACTGTATGTCGTTTACTTTCTATACCGTATATTATCATTATTTCTCGTTTTCGTTTACTGATCTTACCGCTTTTGCTCATCGAACTTGCCGATAAATAGCTGTAGTTTATCTAATATCGTGTATCATATCTATTTCTGTTTCTTTTCATAATTGCTGTGGAGATACTAATTTCCTTCATTATCATATCTGATATTATCTCGAGTAGAGAATTCATTTTGTCAATGTCATGATAATTAATTGATTTACTTTACTGTAACTGGCTGTAAGCCTTATGGCAGTAATTTCTTTCACATAACTGCTATTGGCAACTTTATTTTTTCGCTTTAATACTGGTATCGAACTGAGCTCAATTCGTTTTCCTCGTAAGTACTTACCGGCTAAGTATGTATATACTTTCTTTATAAAATAATTCATTGATTTAATAGATCTTTTTTAACTGCTTATTGGTATATTGATATTATCGCTGCCATGGGTTTAATTCAGTTTTTAAAAAATATTGCTTATTTTTAGTACCTTTTGACTAACTGCGATAAGTCAGAACCTCTAAAATTCAAGGTTTGGATATGGAACCTAGATTAAACCTCACCTAGTTTAACTTGATTTAATAGTCTAATAATCTAGACGAGATACAACTCTTCTCATTAGTTTATGGGCGATAACCTAAATTCAACTTAATTAATGGCCTTTAAAGTGTTTATGTGAGTCTTTTATATTTGAATAAATAGTTTAATTAGAACGTTTATTTTGGTAAGCTAACGTCAATTTTCATAATATTCTTGTCTAGGGTATGTTTATAAATTTTACTGTCCTGATTTCAATGTGAAAAAATCATTGATATATAGGCCTAAGTAAAAATTTAGTGGCGCCTTCACCTAACTAGCAAAACATAGACCCACACCTTTAATTATTATTCAAACAACTGAGTAAAACCTGGCATATGGACCGCCTATTAAGCAATTAACAAATAGTGTTACATAATTGGCACCCTACGCTTAAAACTGGTTAAAAATCCTAGGAACTGTTATCAAAAAGTGTATTGAAGTCCTAGTTTACTACAAAATAAATGATGACGGTTAATTCTAGTTAAGAGACTTCACCTGGTAATTATTATATTAGCAAAATTTGATAGATTTCTGGACAATAAATTAACAAAGTAAGTGCGGGCATTTTACTCTAAAGTTATAAAACTGTGCTGTAGTACAATTTGCGGAAGGTTTCAAATCCCAACATAGTCTTGAATTTATGTCATTGTGAACGACGTCACATTTAATAGTAAAATATGGCTCTGAACGTTTCATGATCTCATTTTGATATACCTGGTTATCCCACGTTTCAATACTAATTAGTGCCAGGGTATTTAAAATGAATCGCTATCGCTCCAGCTATGTTAGTGTCTATAAAAAAAAACATATTGCAGTATTCCTCAAAACAATCACCACGCGGATGCTCGATGAAACTATCTCTAATGTGGTTTTTTTTTCATTACCTCAATATATTGGCCCTGTAGATAAGACCATTGAAGAACAATGAATCAGGTTAAGTTCGTTGATAAATTCAGTTATATTTCGCAAAATTCCTTTCCTAGATCGTGATTATCCTCATCCAATGCTCGTTTTATTCCTCCAAAATTCCAATGTGCGTATTTCATGGAGCGTACTGCCAACTTTTTATTTGAAAATAATATCAGCAATAGTGATTACGTGCCTCGTGTATAATGAAATCGTATACACCCTAATACTGGAACTCATGATATACTTTGGAATGAGCACCCTGTATTATGCGTTCGTTATTGGTGGTACTTAACATATTTCACTTTCTCTGGTACATTTCTAATTTACTAGCCATTTATCGTATCTCAGCGGAACTGTCTATTTCCGACCTGTCTGGTACCAAAATTGAGAAGATGAAAATATATCGGGCCAAGGGAAATCTAAAGACCAGTATTTTATTTGTACGGAAAACACCGAAGAGTGACGGTCGTTTAGATAGATTATTTTATTTTTGGGACGATCATGGGAACGAGTTTGGGAAAAGGATTAACGTCTGAAAGCAATTACGTAAAAATAAAAAGTCGGATTTATACGAATCTGAGTTTAGGAACGAGCTAGCAGTTGAAATGTAAGAATTAATGGGAGCTCGAGTGTGGACGTTTAAAATGCCTTTTAGAAGTAGACTTAACGGAAATTAAACGTTTAATTCTAACGGTAGTTAAAAACTTTTTTTTGGCTATAAGCTTTTATTAAATGTAAATTGGTGTTATGGAAAAAATCATTGTTCTTTTGCAGCTAGATTGGTTGGATATTGGTTGACAGAAAATAACCGTTCAGTCTCCGTTTGTTTTTAATTATATCCAAATTATTGCATTAAACAAAAAAAACATTCTGGTGAAATAGTGTGTGAAGTAAATTCATATATTCTCTTCTTGAGTTGTACTTCAAATTTCGAATAATTGAGAACTAAAAAAGGATTGTCCTTAATGGTATGGGAATTACTGAGTGCGTAGCAAGTAGGCTCTATATAAATTTATTTCTTGAGAAATTAACTCGGTTATTTTGTCCGTCGATTTGACTTAAAATTTTTCGAATAATAATTCACTCCTTGTATAACTATTATTCAATAGAACAACAATTAGGTTCGTTAAGAAACGACTCTAAAAGAAAATCAAGTTCTACTCGAAATTCGCAAGTGAGTGATGATCATCTCTAATTTCAAAGCCAATTTATGTGAAGATAAGGATTTTAAGCTATATATCGATTTAATATGTTTCATTTTATTTTGAGACGCAAGTGTTTAGAACTGCCAATATTTTTGCTTATTTAATTTTTCTAATTCTATACTTATTGGTCCGTCTTCATTTTAAAACACCAATATCTGTAAATTGATCAACTACTAATTAATGACACAAAAAATTTTGATTCTAGGCTACGATTTTACGGCCATTTCTGTATATTGATTAAGCAAAAAGTATTTTGTATTTTTTCTTAAAGGTGATCCACTAATATAGTGATTTAAGAGATTAAATCATATTAGGAACGCTATCATGAATGTGAAAATTGTTAATTTTATAAATAATATCGACTCACTCATCATTTATACGACTGTCGATTTTCACGCAACTGCTAATCACTACTCTAATTTTAGTATCAGGGGCGGATTTGAAAATATCGTTGCCTTGCACATGAAAAGACGTATCCTATCAACGCAACTTTTACAGGTGAACCGTTTAAAATTTATGAAACAACTAAACCTTCCCCCATAGAAATACCATAAGATTTTCGTGGCTACTCTTGGGTTTTTTAAGTCAGAAAATGAATGCAAGTTCTTAGCACTAAACAATTTTACAGTCGATAATTTTAAAAGATGCAAAATAATTAAATTAAATTGAGATACGCCCTTTCGTGTGCTGTTCAATTTTGAGATCTTTGGATTAGTAAAAAATATACGCCCTGTTAGTATAATGCAAAAATATATTTTTGGTAGAAAACATTAGCATACACTTTCAATAAACGTTAAGCTAAAAACTACGTTAAAAAAATCCTTAGAAAAAATAAACACTAAACTTTTAATAAACCTTAAACTAAGAAACTTGAGAAGAAATGTTTCTACACTCAAAATAACAATTTTTTGCATTTTCTGTAGAAACCATTAACATAAACTTAAAATGTTTCTATACTGAAAAAAGCATTTTTTCATTTTTGATAAAAAAAATATCGTAAGCCTCTTTTTTGCACCTGAGCATATAACACAAGTCTACGTAGGTAGGATCTTTATTTGGATCATCATCTCTTTCATACTCGCTCAATTCGTCCTTGTCTACTTCCTGATTATGCTCTAATAAATCTAAATTAGCTGCACTGTCATTTTCTGTAGTTTGAACTGCATCACACGCTGAAATTTTAGTTAATGCGGTTTCTTTTTCTGTAAGAAGAGCAGAGATATTTGCTGCATTATATAATGTGGTTTCATGATTCATATTTGGCTTTTTAAAAAGTTGGAAAGGGAAAGTCCAATCAGAATCTGAATCACAGTCCTGTTCGCACATTACCACTGTCCCTAAATACCGCTTTTTTCGAATAACATTTTCACTTTCACACCTTGTCTAAGTTTGCGTTGTTTTTTTGCTCACAATAATGAGTTCATCAGAGCACACGACATTTTGCGTTTAATCGTCCCAACGTACATCAATTATCAAGATAACTCACTGAACTATATACGCCACGCCATAACTAATCAAAGCTTTAGAACCATGCACTTATCGAAGATAATGGAATGCAAAACATAGATATTTACCATGCTCAAATAGAAAAAATTACTACATATGAAACAAGTCTTGAGATATTTGCTCTCTCTAAAATACAAAAGCTCATTTTTTGCATTTACCATAAGCAACGGAGGACGCGAGTAAAGAAAATGTCTCTCAAAGACAAGCCAACAATATAAAATAAGAGGAAGCATACCAAATAATTACGTCACACTGCAAAAAATGGAAGATATCGACGAACCTGGAAATAATCGTCTAGAGTCCTCGGACGAGCGGCATGAAGAACAAGATTGTCGCAGGAACCCCTTTACCAGTGCCCTGCGGCAGCAAGAGCTGGCTCGACGTGTGTCGTCAGGACAATCGATACGGCAGAATTCAAAACTACACATAATTTTCAGCATAAAATATCCCAATTTTGCTAAACTTGTCACAGAACAAATATTGATAGACTAAAGATGTGTAATACTAAAGAATAACAGACTGGCATCACAAGAAATACAGACAATCAAGGAAACAGTCGCAATGGAACTGAGAAGGAGGAAAGATACAAATATAATACTTGCAAACAAACAATAACCACCACGCTTTACACAAACAACAGAACACTTACTCTCATCATGAACAATACAACAAGACTACGTGAAGAAAAATGAAGACCTCAAACAACCAACTTAAAATATATTCAAGATCAAACAAGAACTAAAATCGAGCTTCTGTCTGGTAATCTGGGGAGGTAGTAATCCAACTGGAACTGAGAAACATATTTTCGTTATTAGTCTTTGAGGAACAGAAAGTTGACTGGACGACTAACCCAAACTAACCAAATCTATTAAAATTGATTATAATGA